>JAFREQ010000239.1:0-147456 GCA_025331565.1 Holacanthus passer | reverse complement strand
TGCTGTGTGAATGTTTAATTGACATAAGTTTTCTGGAAAAAGACCTGATTGAAGTGCATTGAGGAGAGATGCTTATATGTTTAAGTTTGTGAAATAAAAGAGGCGATTTGGAGAGCAAAGCATCTACCTCGTCCTCACTGCTACGCTTTTACCTGCTTTGTACAGGAAATATTTATTTGTTGCTGTGGTCTTCGGGCTGGAGACCCGTAACACTAATGTTAAATTCCTTCATCCTAACCACGCTCGTTACCATTAACTTTTTTTTATTAACTTTGTCACTTAAAGATAACAGGTTCGCGGACCAAATACTTAGCTACCACAATGAACATGCGCATCCTTACCTGGTCAAATTGTGGTCGAGACCGACATGGAGGACATGGTGCAGCAAAAGCAAGAGCACTTTCCTCTTCTTCGAAATCACTAACGTTACTAGTGTTGCACATGTGCAGACGTCCAGTCATGTGCACACTGTGCGCACATCTTGGCGGGCATATGCGCGCACATTTGGATCGATAGATAGACAGACAGACAGATAGCTAGATAGATAGATAATAGGCTACTATACACAAATTTCAGCAAATTCTGAGTACCATACAGCCCACCCATTCCTGATATGTTGCAAGATAAGATAAAATAAGATATTCCTTTATCGTCCCTCAGTGGGGAAATTCACTATGTATGTTCTGTATTGAAAATCTGTATTCAGAGTTCATTCAACCTGAAACTTTACATGGAATGCACTACCCATTAGTAAACTTGACAATTTGGGTTTGCTCAGCTATTTTCAAATGTATATGTTGACTCAACTTTGAAAAAAGTATTACAATAACAATTTTGAAGTTGGGCTTTTTAGAGTGTGTAGGTTATTGATAGTTTCTGATCTGTTTGCACTAAATCTGGTCACTTGATGTTCTTTGCACAACATTTTGCTTTATCTTGCACATCACATCTATCCATCCATCCATTATCTGTACATCTATACGATGTACGCCGCTAATCCTCTGCAGGGTCACGGGGGGGCTGGAGCCTATCCCAGCCGACTTAGGGCGAAGGCAGGGGACACCCTGGACAGGGCGCCAGTCCATCACAGGGCACACACAGGACAAACAACCAACACACACTCACATTCACATTCACACCTACGGACAATTTGGAGTATTCAATTAACCTCAGCATGTTTTTGGACTGTGGGAGAACATGCAAACTCCACACAGAAAGATCCCAAGCGTCCGAACCGGGACGCGAACCAGGGATCTTCTAGCTGTGAGGCGCCAGTGCTAGCCCTACATCACATCTACCTCTACATTATTATTAATAGGATTAATCACTTCTGGATACTTGTTTGTTGCACTGTATGTTGGTTTATGTCATGTAACCCTGTTGTTTAATGTGTTATGTGTTGTACTGTGTTGTGTTGTTTTGTTTCAACTGTAGCTGCTACAACAAAATAATTTCCCAGTTTGGGACAAATAAAGTACATCTATCTATCTATCTATCTAGCTACCTCCCCTTCTGCAACTCTCTTCTCTCAGCCACCTCCCACTTCTCACCTCATCAACTCAACCCACCCACCAGCACCCATCAGCACCCATCAGCACACAGCTTCCCTGCTCCAACCTGACCCTCACAACAGCCCAAGTGAGAAACCAGCTCAGGAAGACCAAGGCGAGGAAGGCGGCGGGTCCAGACGGCATCAGCTCCAGACTCCTGAAGTCCTGTGCATACCGGCTGTGCGGTATTGTTGAGCACATCTTCAACCTGAGCCTGAAGCTGGGGAGGGTGCCACAGCTGTGGAAAACATCTTGCGTGGTACCTGTCCCCAAGACTCCACATCCCAAGGACCTCAGCAGCTACAGGCCGGTGGCATTAACATCCCACCTGATGAAGACCCTGGAGCGGCTCATGTCTGCCCCCTGGTGGATCCTTCGATGGACCCACTTCAGTTCGCCTATCAACCTGGCATCCGGGTGGACAACGCTGTCCTCTTCCTTCAGCACAGAGCCCTCTCTCACCTGGAGAAACCTGGGAGCACTGTGAGAATCATGTTCTTTGATCTCTCCAGTGCGTTCAACACCATTCAGCCAGCACTCCTGGGGGACAAGCTGGAGAACACAGGGGTGGACCTGCACCTCCCATCCTGGGTTCTGGACTACCTCACCAACCGTCCACATTATGTGAAGACACGGGACTGTGTGTCCGACATGGTTGTCTGCAGTACGGGGGTCCTGCAGGGAACGGTTCTGGCTCTGTTTCTTTTCACCCTCTACACTGCAGACTTTTCACACAACACACCAACCTGTCACCTGAGGAAGTTCTCTGCAATTGTCGGCCTCATCACAGATGGGGACGACAGGGAATACAGAGGACTGACACAGGACTTTGTGGACTGGTGCCAGTGCAACTACCTCCAGATCAACGTGGGGAAAACCAAAGAATTGGTGGTGGATTTCCACAGGCGCGTTCACTCCCCTCCAACACCAGTGAACATCCAGGGAATGGACATCGAGATGGTGACATCTTATAAGTACCTGGGTGTTCCCCTCAACAACAAACTGGACTGGACTCATAACACCAATGCAATACACAGGAAAGGTCAGAGCAGACTCTATCTGCTCAGGAGACTGAGGTCTTTTGGAGTACAAGGGCCACTCCTGAAGACCTTCTATGACTCTGTTGTGGCATCAGCCATTTTCTATGGAGTAGTCTGCTGGGGCAGCAGCATATCGGCTGTGGACATGAATAGACTGGATAAACTGATCAAGAAGGCCAGCTCTTGACCCACTGGAGGTGGTGGGAGAAAGGAAGATGATGGCTAAGCTGTCATCCATGTTGGAGAGTGACTCCCACCTCCTGCAGGACACTTTAACACTGGAGAGCTCCTTCAGCGGTAGACTGCTTCACCCAAAGTGTGTGAAGGAGCGATATCGCAGGTCTTTTCTTCCTGCAACTATCAGAATATACAACCAGTACTGCTCCCAGTAGACCATACACCTTGATGCCATTACATCTGCGCAACACCCAGTTTTATGTCAGTGTATTTATTCTTTATTCTATATTCGATTCACTGTGCAATATTTCATTTAACTCAATGTGCAATATTTCATGTGTAATATTTAATATTCAATTTCATATTTAATCCTTTCCGTCCTATCTCAAAGTGTATACTGTTCAAATATTTCATATTCTCATGCACATCTGTAAATAAATCTTGTGTAAATTTGATAATACTTTTTCTTAGCCTGTTTAAGTGTTAAGTCAGACTAATTTACAATGTAAACACAATCATTAAAAATGTTGAGGTAAAGTAACTGTAGTGTAGTGTAACTGTAGTAAACTGAAGTGTTGAAATACTATCAGGGAGGGGTAAAGTAAGGTTAAGGTATGTGGGAAAAAAACTTTATAATGCAAATGTATTTATGTTAAATAAAAGTTGAAAAAACAAGAAGGGACACAAAAGTGCATATACAAAAGGCATAAAATACATAACCAAATCAAAATAAACTGTCTGAGCAAAATTCAACACGAGAAATAAAGGAAATGAGACAGTTGATCTGTATGTTTGTTTGACAAAGGACAGTTTATAGGATGGGGTTGTTAAGTTTCCAAAAGGTGGCTCTTCAAGTATTCCCGGTAGTGAAAGTACTTCTGATGGATATGACGTAATTGTCAGAGAGATGGAGAAAAATGTCATTGGATGAGATTTGTGTCAGCTTCTTCCACACAAGCCAATAGACAGTGAGGAAGTAGGAAGTCACTAGAGGGAAGTTTAAACTCTCTGATGTGCTTTACTCACCGCGTACAGGTGTCGTCGATTTGCAAATCACAGCTAACCAAAGAGCCCGTGGACTTGGAGGCAGATGTTTTCCAGATGTTTTCCATTTCAGTCTGGATCCATTTCGGTCTCGTATCTGAGGAGACGAGCGGCGGCGATGCACAGAAACGTAATCTGAGCCTGACACATGTTTCTACACGGAAGGATTTAAGTCACGGACACTCCGTTTGCGCCTCCCATCAGTGCCCGGAAGATTTTTTTCAAGCCGGACTCGCCAGAATACCAGTTGGAATGTGTGTTTAATCGATTAATGAACGAGTGTTCGTTTAGAAGTTACACTGAGACTGACTTTAATAATAACAGTGTTTCTGTTTTTTTTTGTTTTGTTTTTTTTGTGGTTTGGTGTTTTTAAACCATGGCGTGTGAAGGAAACGGGATGTCAGGTAAACTTGATTTCAAAGCAACATGTTGAACTTAAAGTAGTGAATGTTAAAATTTTTAACGTATATAAGCAGTATCCACTTTATTTTATTCCCCCACAGATGAGAGGATCGGGGAGGCCCTGATCAAACGGTAAGTTTACTCTTATTCACCTTATTATTCATTTTTAAATTCTTTTGTTGTCTAAATTAATGAAAAACAACAACAATCCAATATAGAGAGATAGATAGATATACTTTATTGTCCCAAACTGGGAAATTCTACATAAACTAGAAGATAGCCAACTGTTGTTTTAAAATTATTATACTTTATCTATCTATCTATCTATCTAAATAATTATTGATTCCATTACATAGCATTCCAATTACATTTATAAATCTCCCTCCAAATCAGATGCAATGCAGAGAGCACAGTCCGAAAGTTCAACAGAATCAATTGGTTTATAAAAAATCTAAAACTAAAACAACCGCACTTTCTTGAATCGCATAGCTATAATCAGTTACTTAACTGAACTTAATACAAGTCTGTTAATGTGAACTGGCCTATTTCAAAAATCGTCATTGTGTCTCACTAATTTTGGATAGCATACCTTTCTTCAGCCTAGCAGCAATAGCCCCAGAGAGTACTTTATTATATAAAGTATTATAGTATTAACAAATGTGATAGGTCTCAAGTTATCCAGTATTAGTAGTATAATAGTATTCTTTTATCTTTACCCGATTTAAAGATCAGGGTCATCAAACCTTGTATAGCTAATCGTATAACTGTAATCAATTAAACCTAATACAAGTCAATAGATAGACAGATATACTTATTATTGTACTTTTAAAATGAGTATACTTAATACCAGGGCCGCAGCCAACATACATTGGCACTTGAATGTTTTTTTCAGTTAATTTGAGCTTTTTCGACTCTGTTCATTTTAGAGACCAAAATATCAACTTGGAAAAAAATCATCAGGTTTAGCAGTAGTGATAATAATTGTTAGTTGCAGCCCTGACCTAAAACAGATTATTCCCTCAGTCCAGTATATATAATCCACTGATGAACACAGCTTCTAAAACATATATAAAAGCCTGAAAATAACTTTTCCTTCATGAATAGTCTGTTTATTGTTTTACTTCCACTTCACCTACTAAGGAGTCAATTTTGTAAAAGTTGGTGTTGCAGGTTTGTAATTGAAAACATTTTTAAATTGCTTATTTAAAGCAAGTTTCAGTTTCATTTCACAGTAACATGTGTTATCCCTTTACAGTAAATCACACTGATGTGTTGTACCAGTGTTGTGCAGTTACTCATGTGCAATAAGGAAGACAATGGATAGCAAAGTGAAGTGTGTGACACTCTTTTCAGACATGGGTGTGTCAGCCTGCTGGTCAAACTGCTGGTTGTAACTGAATAAACCCATTCAATGCAGGTTTTCTGTCTGCACTGTGTTCATACTGGAAAATGACTCAGTTAAATATATTTAAAAGTATATATTTATATATTTTTTTTATATTGTTACATTATTTTTAAAATATGTCTTCATGTATGCTGTCGATGGACACTTTTTTCCTACAATGCAATGCACAAATGAATCAAGTCAAGTCAATTTTATTTATACAGCCCAGAATCACAAATCACACTGTACCACTGAGCAGCTTTGGGTGTCGCAGCACAGCTAAACATTACAGTAATCAAGTCTGGATAAAAGAAAGGCATGAATTAAGGTCTCTGCCTCAGACATGGGCAAAAAATATTTAAAAAAAATATGTATCATATGGACCAAATTTGAGCTATGTTGCATAAGTGGATAATGGTATGATCCTGGTGGTTCCTCTAATGTGCTGAGTGAAGGAGAGAAAAGGATCAAATCATTATTGTCATTATTGGCCATCACCTTAACAGAATCAGTGCCTGATGTGACTTGTTTCATGGTCAGTGTAGTAGATGACGGAGTAGGTTGTGTCTCTGCTCTTTTTCTGAAAGTTCATGTTATCAAACCACCTCACACAACTCAATTTTTTTAAACACACATTACACAAAGGTAATGTTACTTTTGCTTTAAGCCATATCTACGACGTATCTAATACGTCCATACTACTTGCTGAGGGAGTTCACGTCCACCATTGTTGTTGCTGTTTACATCCCCCCATCAGCTGACGCGGAGGCGGCGAGTGACGTCACTCACTCCACCGTCGCAAGGCTACAAACTCATGCCTTTGTAGTGATTACTAGGGATTTTAACCACGTTTCTCTGGATAAAACCCTACCAACCTTTTATCAGTTTGTTGACTGCCCCACCATCACTAAGACACCAAGGATGCATACAGGGGAACTGCTCTTCCCCCTCTGGGCAGATCTGACCACAACCTGGTCCTGCTGACTCCGGAGTATGTGCCTCTTGTCCAAAGGCAGCCTGTTTCCACAAGGACAGTGAGGAGGTGGACTCAGGAGGCTAAGGACTGCTTTGGACTGAGGCAGGACTGCTTTGAGTCTACAGACTGGTTTGTGCTCTGTGAGCCACATGGTGACAACATCAACAGCACAACAGACTGCATCACAGAATACATTCAATTCTGTGAGCACACCACCCTGCCAGCCCGGACTGTACGCTGCTTCCCAAACAACAAGCTGTGGATTACCAGGGACCTGAAAGACCTTCTGAACAAGAAGAAGAGGGCCTTCAGGTCTGGAGACAGGGAGGAACTGAGGAGGGTTCAGCGCGATCTGAGGGTGAAACTGAGGGAGGGCAAAGACTCCTACAGGAGGAAGCTGGAGGCCAAATTCCAGCAGAACAACACCAGGGGCGTGTGGACGGGAATGAAGGAGTTCACTGGGTTTAAGGTGAGAGACAGGCAGCGAGATGGCGACATGGAGAGGGCGAATGAGCTGAACTGTTTCTTCAATAGATTTAGCTCTCAACCCTCAGCTGTCTCCTCCACCCCACACCCAAGCCTCCACACACCCCAACGACCCCCAACGCTTTCACCTCCCCCCCTCCTCTGGTGAGCACCGTAGACTCGACCCCCCACATTCAATGAGCACCCTCCCCCGCCTGGCTGTGACGACTGGCCAGGTTAAAAGGCAGCTAGAGAGACTCCACCAAGGCAAGGCTGCAGGCCCTGATGGGATCAGCCCCAGGGTTCTGAGGACCTGTGTCACCTGTTCAACATGAGTCTGAGTCAGGAGAAGCTGAATGTGGACAGTAATCTCCTGGATTACTGACTACCTGACAGACAGACCACAGTTTATCCGATTGGGCAGCACTCTGTCTGATACGCTGGTGAGTAGCACAGGAGCTCCACAGGGGACTGTTCTGTCTCCATTTCTGTTCACCCTGTACACCTCTGACTTCCAGTACAACACTGGGTCCTGCCACTTGGAGAAGTTCTCAGATGATTCTGCAGTGGTTGGATGTAGTAAGGACGGGCAGGAGGGGGAGTACAGATCGCTGGTGGATTATTTTGTGGAGTGGTCCAGGAGAAATCAACTGCACCTGAACGTGGCCAAGACCAAGGAGATGGTGATCGACTTCAGGAGGAAGAGGACGACGACACAGACCCTGTGTATCCTGGGAGAGGAGGTGGACATGGTGGATGACTACAAGTACCTTGGTGTCCACATTGACAACAAGCTGGACTGGAAGACCAACACTGAAGCTGTATAAAAGAAGGAGATGAGCAGACTCTTTTTCCTGAGGAAGCTGAGATCCTTCAATGTGTGCAGCAGAATGTTGGAAATATTCTACCAGTCAGTCGTGGCCAGTGCCTTGTACTTCGCTGTCGTCTGCTGGGGAAGCAGCATCGAAGTGGGAAACACAAACAGAGTCAATAAACTGATTTAAAGGGTTGTTTCAGTTATTGGCTGCAAACCTGACACTTTTGAGGCTGTGTTGGAGAGGAGGACACTGGACAAACTGTTATCCATTCTGGATAACCCTGACCACCCTCTCCACCAGCTGCTGGACAGACAGCGGAGCTCGTTCTCCAACAGACTGATTCAGCTCTGCTGTCACAAGGACAGATACAGGAAATCTTTCCTGCCACAAGCAGTAAGACTGTTTAACTCTGCAGCTCAGTCTGGCAGAGAAAATACTGGACTCACAATGCTGTAGTTTACTGATAGTTTCTGATCTGTTTGCACTATATCTGGTCATTCAATGTTCTTTGCACAACATTTTGCATATCTTGCACATCACATCTACCTCTACATTATTACTCATAGGATTAGGGGTTTTTGGGTACTTGTTTGTTGCACTGTATGTTGTTTTGTTGCACTGTATGTTGGTTTTGGTAATGTTGGTTTTTGCACTGTATGTTGTTCTGTTTTTTGCACTGTATGTCGTTTTATGTCATGTAACCTTGTTGTTTAATGTGATATGTGTTGTGTGGTTTCAACTGTAGCTGCTACAACAAAAGAATTTCCCAGTTTGGGACAAATAAAGTACATCTATCTATCTATCTATCTATCTATCTATCTATCTAGCTATCTATCTATCTATCTATATCTGGTGTTGCTGTACATAGTCATGATGTAAAAACACTAATTGCCAACAACACTGAAACCACTGACAGGTGAAGTGAATAATATTGATCATCTCGTTACAATGCAATGTTCTGTAGGGAACCATCATTTTGTCCTGAGCTAAATTTCATTTGTCTTATATGTATATGTATATACATATTTGCACACATCAGTTAATAGAAAAAGTTGCCTTCTACAGCTATGTTTTTTCTTCAAATGGAGTGTCTGGCCATGGTACAGGTTTAACGAGTAGGGATCAGTTTAGGAAAGGGCCTGTGTTTTAATGTCTTGTTCTCTTCTAGGGTCATAGAGGACGAGCTGAGGGATGTGCCCTCAGAGGACGTTCCGCCCCTCACCCCGCTGGCTGTGGAAGTAAAGACTGTGCAGGAACAGAAGATGGTGAACCAGCTGGGGAAAATGATCCGCATCATCGGCGACAGGGTCAAAGACGACAAGGAGTTCCAAGAGTGAGTCTCTCAGCCGCTCGGAGCTTATGTTAGAGTACTGAAACTTCCTATGGCATTGTGTCATTTCTATGTGGTAGCTGCTCTTGAATTTCTTAAGTTTTTTAACAAAAGACTTTTACACTTAAACTGCCCCCATCTTCTCCTGTGTCTCTGTTGCAGTGCGATTGATGGGGTGGCTCGTTGCGAAGGCTCGAAGTGGGACAGGTTTAAAGAAGTGGCAGACAAAGTGTTTCAACCTGGGATCACCTGGGAGAGAATCGCCGTGCTCTTCTATGTTGCTGGCAAGCTGGCTGTCAGGGTGGGTTAGCTTCTTTTTGCTGCAGATCAGAATGGACCATGGGGAAATCTAAAGTGGGACCTGTTGTGCACCCTGTTTTCTAGATTTTTGATTACATCTTTGCTGTTAAATTGCCATTGGAGTGCAGTCTCAGATATTCTCAGATGTCTAGCGAAAAGTGGGTAGTTTTGTTACTTGCTGCTCTATGAGGAGGGTTGTGTCTGTAGAAGTGTCTTGTGTGTGTCTTTGTCTGTTTTGCTGTAAAGTCTGTCAGTACTTCTGCTAACTACCAGAGGATTATTCTTGAAATCATCAGTTCCTGTGCACCAAAGGATTTTCTGCCTTTTCTGCCTGAGTGTATAGATAAGCAAAATTATAAGCAACTCCCCCTTATGTTTCCCAGCAGAGCTGTCAATCTACACGACAGACTGTGACCACGAAATATTGAATTTTACGTGTATCGTTATCCAAAAGACTTGGTGGAGATCGTTTTTCATGCTCAGTGTTCCTGTGGCTAAATGGGAGCAAATCCCTGCAGCCAGATCCCAGTGTCTGGTGGAAAGCCTGAAACCAGTGGAGTACAGGCTGTTGTAATCGCACATTAATGCTCATGGCAGACACTGAAGACACCTCCAGTGAATTTGGGCTAGAAGAAAGGTGACTGGATGATGGGCACTGCAGAATCGTAAACTTACAATGTTAACTGGCGATGTTATAGACAGAAGGATATGGTGTGTTGCTTGCTAGGATGAAGTAGCTGCAGAGGCTTGGGTTAGAAAAGAGAAACTGCTTTAAAAGCTGTCGCTTTCACCTCCATTGAGACTTTGGGCTTTTTCAGTGGTTTGACTGGGAGTGCTTGTCGTCATAGAAATAGATGATAAGATTGGGCACACAGATTCGAGAACAACCACCCTCTTTACGTGCACCCACACACTCAACACAGCCCTCAGAAGCAAGTTATATTCACATGTATGCTAACATCATCAGCTGACAACAACTGGCTAACAACAGGTTATTCTGGGTTCAGACCATACACTAGTTTTGTCTGTTACAACGGTCACTGTGTCAGATTTTCTAGCCCAGTCATTGCACTTCAGAGTAGGAGGGGGTATGGGTCACGAATCACGGTTCAGTTCATTTATACCACTAATCCTCATACAAGTGGCTGCTGATGATGGTTGGACTACTGAGTAGGCCATGACATGACATCTCAGGCCTGAGATGAAACTGCATATCTAGCCAGAGGGACCAGCTAAGGTTGTCTAGCCTAAGCAGATAGAATGTAGATACAAGGCTGGATCAAGCAGCTGAGTATCTGCTCTTTGCTTGGGTGAAAGTAGACCTTAAAGACTAATTACAGGTAGGTTACCTGTCAGAGTGCTTAGTAGATTTATGATTGCAATTATGACTGTCTTTCTTACAGTTTATGTTTGTCTTTTTTCCGATGAATGTAATTGAAAGTCCAGAGTTTGGCAGCAGCTTCACTTTGTGTATAACCTTGTGATTTTGTTGTCCATCTGTGTGTGTGTCCATCAGATGGTGGAGGCCCATCTTCCACAGTCAGTGAGGGAGATTCTGATGTGGACCGTGGATTTTTTCAGAAAAAATTTATTGGGCTGGATTCGGGAACATGGAGGATGGGTATGTTAGGCTTTCTTTTTTTCCATTCTTTCTTTCAGAGCACTTTCCTCTCCCATCTTAGTTCTGTGGTCACAGGAATATTGAAATACACTAAGTCAAACTTATTTCATTTTTCCCTGTGAAATGGATTGTGTTGCATGGATGCAGATGCAGATTCTATTCACAGAACTCAGTAATCATTGATTTTATGTTTAAAATCGGGAATGATGGCAGCTTGAGCAGTAGGGGGAGCTGTTTAACCATCAAGAGAGGAGCACCTGCCTTCTTCTCTCATCTCTCTAAAGACAATAAAGATAGTCTACAGTCCACCACCAGCAGCATGATGACCTTTAAAAAAGCTGCAGTTGAAAAGGGCAAAATTGTTATAATAATAACAGTACTGTCCTAAGAACAAATGCATAAGTGTTAAAAACCAATTCTAAAATTCAATTCTTTTCATTTGATTTCATTTTAAGACTCATTTATAGGAATAATGTCCTCTTTTCACTTCCTGCATCAACCATAAAACATTTCGTCATCAACTGAATTATAGGTATGAAAATAATAGGTTTTCTAACCAGTCTAATATCTGTGAATCAGCCATAAAATAAATGTTTTACATTGTGATGTCCGACATGATCAAAGCTGTTTCTTAACAGATCAGCAGTTTCTCTGAGCTGGCGATGGCATCCATGCAGAGTGTGTCATTGATGAGCTCTCACATTTCTGGCCTTGTCCTCATCTTTGTTGCCGGCCTGGCTATAGGAAGCTTCATCACCTGGAGACTGACCAGACAACTCTGAGGCGCACGCACATGCACATGCACACACACACATTACTATTCAGGGTTGTCATGATAACTTGTCTGATGTGCACAGATGCTGTCACGTCATGTTGCCATTAGATGGTCAAATTGTAAAATGTGCCTGACCCTCTCACACACTCTTTTTTTCTACCTTCCCTAATGTTATTATCAAGACGTACTGTATCATACTAAAAAATGGCATTGTTGCCTTCATGAAGGCCTCTTGTTTCATAGTGGTAAATAGGTGATAACACTGTGGACTGTTGACACTGTGTGCTGGTCCACACCTCCACACTGAGTGTGACCATCCCAATGTAGATATGTTCTAAATGTTACACCTACAGCATCCCAATTCCCTTATTTATAAACCAGCTGTCTCACAGGGGAGACTCTTGATGGACTTCTTCTACCTGCAAGGACAGGATTATGTGACCAACGGAGACCGGACAAGGTGTCACTAGGCTAGTTATCCATAGCCTTGCTAGCTTGTCTACTTGTACTGTACAAATAAGCACACAACAACACTGTGCATGAAAAGGTAGCAAGACTATACATCACAGGAAAGATGTGACAAAGCTTGTTGATCAACTTGCTGCCGCTGTGATCAAAGCAATAAAATTGAAAAAGGGAAAGCCAAACTAATGAAAGACTAACAAGCTTCCCTTCAAATTAATTTACAAGTTCTGTGCTAGCTCTTTAGCCATAGTGCTGGCTCAAGCCTTTCAGATCATAGCGGTCTGTCGAGAGTCTCCCCATCACTGAAGTCTTTTATCAAATTAACACACCTCTTTGGTAGCAATCTGTTAGTGATTGGACATTGCAGCTGATCAGGCTTATTTGAATCAGGCAATCAAGTCAGCTGTATTTATAGAATATCACAAATCCTCCATTCACACCGCAGAGGAGGGATCTGTCTTCAGGATGGACAGACATGCAACAGATGATGTGTGTACTGAATAGACCAACATAATAAAAAAAAAAAAAAATGTAGAGACAATCAACATGACGAAATTATAGATTGTAAACTTATATGAAAAATATGGATACAATATTCTTGTCGGCAGGACAGACATGGACTTTTAGTGGTATGTTTAAAGTTTCATTGAGACTGAGGCTGACTTGCCTGAAGGATGATGGCAACAGATACAAGGCCTGAAGTTAACAAATGATAAGCAACTAACACTTTTTATACTATTTTTATACCAGTACAAATAACAGAGGGAACTCAGGTTTCATATCAGATGTTTTAATTGAATTTATTTCCAATATGGGCTTCCATCTTGTTAAAAATATAGTGGAACTATATGCCTGATTATTTAATTAATTTCATTTTTTTATATCTTATATCATAGATGATGCATGGATGATATTATCGTCAGGGAGAACAATGTAGTCAGCAATAAACATTTTAATTATCTAAAGGTGTCATTTCCTTCCATTTGCATATGACACTGAACCCTGTGCATTGGGTACAAACTGTATTTTGATGTGAGACATATTTATTTTGTTTCCACTAATGACAAATGAGACATTCTCATCATAACCTGAATTATTACATTTAAATAGAATATCAACAATTGTTATTTGCCATTGTACCAAAGGTTTTTGGTGGAAAATAAAAGAATGACAACAAGAGCAGTGTTACCTAAAAACGATTTAATGTATTCACGGACAGAGTAACAGACTTGTCTTGGTGCCTGTAGCGGTTACAGGGCATTTTCAAAGCTCTCACGTTCTGCACAGCCCAACTGTTGCTGATGTCACTGTCATCATTCAGTGCCTTTCATGTCGAAAATCACCATCAGCAGTCTAGTGATGGATATCACAGCAAATCTCCATCTGTCAAAGTTAATGGTAACAACTGTCTCATTTGATTAATTGACAGATTTTTTTAAAAAGAGTTTTCTGTCAGGAAAATGTCAGTGTCTGAGCAGTTCCATTATCATCTTTTTTAAATTTTAAAACTACAATACTTTTACTCGGAAACATGGAAAATGGTTCCCTTTAAAATTGTAAAATCATGGTGTAAATATGAATTCCTATTTGCAACCTCTATATTCCACCGGTTTACAATTTACGGAGGTTTACAGTTTATTTGCACAAATATATGATGTTTAAGGTTTCCTTGTCTGTTTAAAAATTCTGTACCCTGTTAATGTCACTTTGCAATACATGAAGTACATACAGTAGATGAAGTGAGGGAATATTAAAGCCATGTTTTCTAAGTGTGGCTGGATTACTTCACACCAAAGATGGAGACAAAAATGAAAACATCAAGGTATTCAAAGATTGCTACTATAAAGTGTGATTATGAGTGTCTTTGAGTTGGTACTTTTCTTTCTGGCAGTTTTGATACATTTGAAGATTAATGCATTGTCTATTATACTAGCTTTTAATGGTGCTGATTGGATTCCTTCCAGACATTAAAGAGTCATTGTGCACTATTGTCTGACTTGAACTATTATGAATATTATTTTTAATCTGTCACCCAATAGGTCTCTTTATCCCATCACCTCAAACTGCCCCTCCAGATTTTTAAGTACAAATACAGAAACTAAAGATGAACCAGATCAAAAATAATGAAAATAATACAAACAATGTTATTTATGTAGTTCATTTTAATGAAGTAATTTTGCAAAGCTTCACATGAAATAAATAAAATCATGTTGTCATGCAGTCAGGGAGTATTTTAAGATGATCAAGGTATTTAATTATAGGACCCCAAGTTGAATAAAACCTGTTGACTGCACCTGTCAGCACTCCAGATTCATATGTATCATCAGGTTTCTCAGTGGAATATATAATATCTAATGATATAGTATCTGTAACTTATTATTCGGTGGTTGTTCATTGACTGGAACCACAAGGATAGCAGGTGTATGGCCTCAAGCTTGTGCCCATGGTTTTGAATAGAGATTGAAAGATACTTGCCAAGCAAGTCTATAGGTGAGGGCAGTCAGCAGGAGTACCATGACACCTGTCACATGTCTCGTCTAAATTAGGGTGTATTTTTGAGGTGGGAGGAGGAGTCCTTTATGGGCACTATCATGTCGAAAATTTGGCTTATACGAACTTTTCATTTATGTTTTTTGTCATAATGAAAAATGAATATTAACCATCATTATCTGTTTTGTCCCATCAGTTCCATCATGTTTACCTGTTGTCTCGATAAATTCAGTAAAATGTACATTTCCAACAACAGCTATATTCATCACTCTGCTGCTCAAACAGAAATACTGCTTTCTTTCACTAAGCAATTTCAAGTTGCTTCCTTTATGGCTTTGGTTTAGATTAACAGATTGTCTGTCACAAAGTAATAGAGATTTTCCTTTGACAAGGCTCAGCAAAAAGAAAAACAACATATTCAAAACATATCAAAATTTCCCCCCACACAAATATAGAATAGCGTTAAAACTGTTAAAACAACTGAGTGTTGAACTGGTCAAAGTGCACTGCATATTTTAATCTGTTCATGGTGATGATTGCAGAGGAAATAAAATAATGTTTGAACATGTTTTTCCAGACCAGTAGTTGCTGTTGCTGTTAAGCTACTCAACACCCCCTCCAGAGATGTTTCACATTAAAAGCCTTCTAAAGGCTTAAAGAGTCCCTCATGTTACTTATACAGTAGACTTTTAATTTGAAACATCTGCACGAAGTGTTTATTTTAACTGATGGTAATCTAACAGTGCTAGGAAATCATTAGATGATCCATTAGTGAATGAAAATAGTATTTACATAATGGTACCATGATGCCTGAATAAAGCCATAATGAACACAATTGACACCTATGTCTGTTGTGTGTATGTCTGTCCATGTCAGGTTTGTCTCAGCAGGAGTCCAGCTGTGTTAACTGAGCTCTTCTCAGTCTTTAAACCTGATTAAAGAAATCAAGTTTCTTCTTTACGTGGCATTTGAGAGATTCGTGCATGTTACTGAACCTGTGACCCTCCTGTGTGAGGACACTTTCTGTCCACTCTGGCTTGTGGTTTCTTATGTATGTGTTATGATGTCACTGCCAGTAGCAAAGAGTGTGTTGATTACGTATGTGCCTATACTGTGTATGAAATAGATTATGTTGGTAATGTTTATTGAGTATGAGACTTTTTGTGCTATATTTTCAGTGACTTGACGGCAGATGATGACAACGTGTTTGATCAGTGCGTCATAAGCAAGTAAAATACTTTGACCTGGAGTCAAAATATAATTAATGATGATGAATGATTTTAAGGTTACGGTCTTGTTTATAATGTTCACCATGCTTTCACATATATATAATATGTATAATACATTTTTGGAGATTTGCAAATTATTGTTATCCTTGGGTGTCGTCTGGTCTTTTTTATCCAATCAGAAAAGGTTACCCAGGTAAATCAGCATTCATGGCCAAACTTTAATATTTCACACATATATGTTTCATAATTCATGCCGTGTCTCTTCATTCCACGTCCCTTAATGTGGACAGCGGACTATCAGTGGCCAAATTGTCTTATGACAAGCTGTTGCTGTGTTCATGATTGGATTGTACGGCAGTAGCGGTTATTATGATTACATGGCGGTAACAGATTTTGAATGGTGTAATTCTAACTACATGCAGGAGCTCTGTATATGCTGTGAATTGGTGTGGCTGTGCTGTTTGAGCACAGTGATATCCTTAAACTCTTGTGGCATGTAATAATTCCCAAGAAGCTGTATGAGGTTAAAAGGTAATAATTTAATAATAATAATAATGTCTAATAGAGGCACTGGGCTAAAATCCATAGTATCTGGAAAATCCAAAGTAACTGTGCTTTCTCAGCTAATGTTAAGCTTGTAAAGGGTCTACAGCCATATCCACAGTCACAGTCACACCTCTGCCATAACTTTAACCAGAGTGCAACCCACAGCCAGTGCAAGGAATGCAAAGATGTACAGTGAGGAAACTCCCACCATGATCTTTGGTTGGCATGCTATAATTCGCTAATCAACACTGAACACAAAGTGCAGCTGAGGCTGTTGGGAATGGATCCTATATCAATGTATTAGACAAATATAAACGTTGACAAAATGGTGGCACTGGATGAAAAGTCAGAGGATCAGTTTCATGGCAGCAGGTTTCAAGACATTTCCCTCAAAACAAATATCCATCTCAGGGCAGAGACAATTCAGGGAGTCACCAAAGTCATTCAATTTCATCCTTTGGACAGGATTGATTTCTGTAGCAAAGTTCATGGCAATACATCCAAGTCCTAACAGTCCTAGCTGTTGAGTTATGTTAGTCTGAATCTAAATGGTGTACCATCGTGGCCATCCTTAGAGCCACGCTCTTGCCTGGCTAATAAAAAACAGTAGATGCTACCCATGTCTACAGAACAAACTCTCACAGTGTGACATGTTATGAACTAGTAAGGTCACTGTAAACGTACAGTGTACAGTGTGTAAAGGACTTTAGATAAGAAGCCAGAAAGGATTGCAGTCGATACTCTTTCTGTTATTCTCTTACTTTGCAGTGTTCCTTCTCTGTTTTCCTTTTAAAAACCCTCTTCCTTACAAAGTACATAAGATCTGCCTTGTTAAACGCTCTTTGAACTGAAATAAACTTGAGTCCTCCTCCTTCCTGTCATTTCCCTACATTCCCTGTGCTAAGAATAAGCTCTATCAAGTTCAAGTGTGATTTGGCTTAACATAATTATACCCCTACACTGCTACCTCTCACTTTATCTCTCTCTCTCGCTCCCACTCTCACTTGCTCCCTGGTGTCTCCTGTGGTCCTATAAACGGTAACAATTAGCAGGGAAGGATAGTTTTATTAATTAGCCAGTAACAAGGGATGAGCAAAAGTGGGATTGATGGATGGATGGCAGGATGATGAAGGAGAGGTGTGGAGCTTGTAGAAAGTAAGATTGTACATGTTCACTGTTAGGGGGATTGTTTAGAAATACAGAACACATCCAACTGCAGGAGTGTTGTAGACAACAATAATGTTGAAAAAAATAAATTAAATTAAATAATTAACTTAAAAAAAATTTAATTTCCGCAATATAAAAACGCAGGTGAATCCAACATTTTATACACTCACACCAAAAATCACACTCTCCTCATTCATTTCAATGAGACTTCTGCAGCTCACAGTAGTGGAGCCCAGACAAAGGTCACCATCAATAAAGTTGAACCTACCTCACCCTTTGTCGCAACACAGTGTGATATAATCCGGATCAAATAAACAAGCACACATACCTGGCAGAATACTTTACAATGTGAATGGGCTAACTCTACCGTTTACCTGGTGAACATCCACACAGAGGACAACATTATTATCACCGTGATCATTTTCCAAAGCTGTAAAATCCTTTCTCAGAGTGTGTGACAGTATGAGTTTACATCCATTTATGTGTGTGTGATGGAGTATCTGACAGTACTTTGTCTGTAGCAGGTTTAAATCGCATTGTCCAACAGTCATACAAACTGAACTTGTGTATGTGAGGCTGTGCGTGTGATCCCAGTAGTCCTTCTCTTTTTCCCCTCTCTCTGTCTCAGTTTATTCATTATTAATCCCTCAGCAATGTCCTGCCGCCCCCCCTGCTCATTTATTATGGCCGTGCAGTAGAAAAACACTGGTAGGGGCATCCTGTGCTATGTACAGGTCTCAGGTGATGTAACATGCCCTCTTGAAGCCATCTTGGAAAATCCACAGCTCTTTGAAAACAACACCTGTGAACAGCTGGTTGCATTTCTTTTGACTTGACTGTCTCAGCATGAAATCAATGTATTTCAGGACAGAAAGAGAAAATAATCAGTGGGATATTATGCAAAGAAATAACTGTTATTGTGTTGTTTTAGAGGCATAATACGTAACATTTCCACAGTAAAAATGACTAGACCTATGTCAAATGCAATGCATTTTGTTGAGCTGTGTGCTTCGATCATCCTGAATATTTCCAAACATCTTCAAACCCAGAGAAATCTGTAATTTTATTCAAGGTAATGTATCATTCATTTTTATAGGCAAAGATTGTTTAACAATGAAGACAACAACTCCCGTGATCCCACGTTCCTTCACGATGTCATCAAACTCACTCTAGTCTACTTTCTCATTTTCATGACAAGCTAACTAGAGTCAACTAATCTAGTCAATAACTCCATGTAAATATGTAAATTGTATTAGCTCAAGATAATCCAATAACATTTTTTTCATCTTAAGCCAATTTCTGAAGTTGATTGAATATGCTGATTTCATTCATTGAATTAAGTTCCCAGGGAAACATTAGCATGTCATATAGCTCCCAGGATGCATTGTTTGAGCATGTAAGACCCTTCTTTTTGTAGTGTGATAAAAACAGACATCATGGAAACCTGCTGTGTCTTCAATATATTTCTTTTATAATAATGACACAGTGCTAATCATGATGACGGTTATCCAGGTCCAGTCCGTTAAATTCCTTACTTCTACCTCACTGAAATCATAAATGATTGCAAGCCTCCACATTAACCCTGGTGCCTGCACCCAGTAGCACATCTGCAGTTCTGTCCTCTGGGAAGCAGGGTTCAGGCACCCACCAAACCCTGAGCTAAACTCAGCTTTGAATGTAGCATTAGCAGTAGAGGAACTAACAGAGGGTGTATGTCTCTTCCAGTCCCTGTGCCAGGCTAACACTTCCTAGACCAGTCTGTCAACTCAAGGGAGATGAACTGATGTCAGTCCTCCCATAAGACAGTGAACAAACCAACCCGACTGGCAAAATGTCGATGTAATGAAGCATTACTGTAATTAGTAACTGTGATGTAATTACTTAATTTCCCTGCAAGGTCACTGGGGGCAGCTTCATGTGTGGTCTTTCAGCTAGCAGTGATACAAACCAGAGCTGTAATGTCTTCATGTTAAAAGAAGAACTGACTCTTTGAACTGTGAAAATGCAACTGGCAAGAAAATCTGACTGCAACAGATGTGCCAGTGTCACCGAACAGTTGTTGGTTGAATTTTATCTCTCAAAGTTATCAAACTTATTTTCTTAAGGTCAATGAACTTAACCGTTTTTCAAGTTGAGTTCTGTTAATTTTTGATGCAGTGGGGAACGTTTTGATGTTAAACCAGTTTAAAATGTTTTTCTTCATATTACAACATATCACTGTATCTTAAACAAAATACTTGTTATAACCATCAGAAGAACTCCAGTCAATGCCTAAACAGGAGACAGTGGTTTGAGGAATTGACAATGACCTCTCCTCACATTGTTTCCTGTCCTCTCCTCTCCATATTTTCTCTCCTCTCCTCTTTACATGAAAAACTTGAGGCACATCCTTAACTGTCATCTTTTATTGCAATTTTTGGAACCAGTGTGAAAGACAAGAGGAGATTTGGCAATATACGAGGGGAGCAGAAAACGAGGAGGTCAGTGGGGGCACAGGGACAGCTAGAGGTAGAGAGACAGGAGGCGACAGAGGGGGGAGGAGGGAGGGGAGACTGCAGTGTTTTTGTCTCCTGCAGTTCTCTCGTTTGGCCCTTAGATGTCCCCATGTACCACACTGCAGTATCAGAGCAGACGCAGGAGTACTGCACAGAGAGAGAAAGTGTGTGTGTGTGTGGAAGAGAGGGCAAGAGAGACATTCAGGTACAGACTCTCTCTCTTTATGTAGCAACCTTGCAGTTTTATGCCCTTGATCTTCCCTCTGTCACTGATGTAATTGGTCGCTTTCTTTCTCTGGTGTTGTTAAAGTAATGGTTCAGCATTCTGAGAAATACACAGTGGCGGCTTGTTAATAGGGGGCACTAGGGCGCCGCCCTCATCAAACTTGCAGGAAAAAAGTATAGACACAGTAAACATAAATTACCTAATAAAAAATAATTATGACATCTGTTCACTCATACAATGTGTTTGGCTAATGGTTTTTCAGCATCCCCATCCCACATTGGTTTTATTTGGGGTTTGTTTTTGTGTAAATACATAAGTTTCAAGGGCGAGGGACGCTGGCCAAATGAGTGTGTATGTATGTTCTTCAACTTTTGGCTTGCATGTGACTTCATGCTGGTCTCTAATTGGTCACTTAAAGATTCTCCTCCGGGTGCAGCTCTCTGCATCCCTGGCGAATCAGCATTTTTCAAATGTCATTCTTCATCCAATCTGATTGATTCGCGACACCTGTCAATCAAAGACACACCCTTAGCCGCCTAGATGCGCAGGCACGACAGCAACGGTCACTCATTCAAACTCATGGAAGCATCAGAGTTGGACGTATTTTCAGGAGACAATTGCAGCTTCAGAGGAAACAATGGGAGCAAAAGAAAATTCGGTAATTTTCTTACAAATCCTTTCATGAGACGTTCGCTGGAGGGAAAAAAGTGGATAAAGGTAGCTTGGACCGGACCAACCAGACTTAAAAATCCAGCAGCAGGCAAGTGTCCATGGACGGAGTTACACTCGGGACTTCTCCCGCTCATGTTAAGCCAAACACAGTTGGCTAGCTGGATGTGATGTTAGCAATGCTTTTTATTGCTTTCCTTGCTTGCTTTTTCAAAGTGTTGGCACTGAAGTTTTGTGGACAATAACGGGGATCAGAGACCTGAAACATCTCTCTGAAAAATGCAAACGGCACGGAAGTAGGCATAGCCATTTTGACAATAGCTTGAAGCTAAGAAGTTTTGGCAGAGTCAGCATTGCTAAACAGTTAGATGAGGGCTATAGAATTGGCATTAGAAGGCACAACGAAGAGGTGACAAAAAATCGTCACATACTGTCCAGAATAATAGATTGTGTGAAATTTTGTGGGGCCTTTGAGTTGGCTTTACGTGGCCATGATGAGAGTGAGAGCTCTGTTAACCCCGGGATGTTTCATGGGTTGGTGGATTTTGTTGCCTCTCTGGATGGAGCTTTGAAAGAACACCTTGAGAATGCCACTGTTTTTAAGGGTACTTCAAAAACTGTACAAAATGAGCTCCTGGACTGTATGTTGTCTGTGGCAACGGAACAAATAATCAAAGAAACTCAAAACAGTGATTTTTTTTAATCAATCCAGGCAGATGAGACAACAGATATTGCCACACAGTCCCAACTTGTGCTTGTACTACGCTACATTGATGACAAACACAGCAGGAAAGATTTTTTGAGTTCATTCCTCTGCAGTCAGCTACATCTGAGTCCATTGCTGCTGCATTAAGAGAGCATCTTGCTGCCATCGTTCCTGAGGATCAGAAAAGTAAGCTAATCTGCCAGGCCTATGATGGAGCCAGTGTGATGAGGGCTGCCCACTATATCCACTGCTATGTACACCAACTCAACCTGATCATGCAACAGGCCACCTCTCACATTTCCAAGGTGAGAATCTTTTTTCTGACCTAGGTGGATTTGCCAGCTTTTTTCAAGATTACCCAAGCACATGTCAATAAAATGGTGGCCTGTAGACTGTCAACATCCAGCAACATCAGATGGAACGTTCACAGCCGAGCAATCAACACTGTGTTTGAGCAAAGGGAGGATCTCATTCACTGTTTTGAGAACATACGAGACTTTGACCCCAATATCATCAGAGAGACAGGAGACTTGGCCATGCTACTGGAACATCAGGACTTAAAGTTATTTCTGGAACTTTTTCACCACATCATGCCACATGTGGACCTCCTCTATGCCAAGCTCCAGAAGAAGAACATAGATTCCTGTTAGTAATGTGATCATTATTTACTTTTTTAAATCATTATCTCTCTTTTTTCTTTCTTTTTTCTGACTTTTTTAATTATTATGAATTCTCCTTGTCCTTCACAGAAATTCTCTCCATTCCATGGGTGAGCAAAGAAGTGGCTCTCTGCCAGCAAAGAGGCGTCGGGTACTCAGTTCAGAGGATCGTCATAGGGTTGCAGAAGAGGTGAGTTTATGTTATAGAAATCTGTCATAGTCCATGTTTCATCAGAGGTAATATTTGTTGAAGGAGAAATGTGTTTTGAAATGCCATTTTAAATATATCATTTTCATGTTGCAGAGATGTTCCAGACTATTCTTGACTTTGGTACACCCCCCCACCCCTCCCCCTTAATTAAATTATGCAAAAAATATTATTCCCTCTAATGTTTCATATCATATCACAATTGCAGTATTCTGCAATTTCTTCTCTGTAGGTCTGCAATACAATTCTGGGACACACCAGGGAGTGCTTCTCCTTCACAGACCACCTTATCTGTGTCACTTTGTTGCAGGGGACAGGTTTGAGGAATATCACAGGTCATTTTCTGAAGATGCACTGCGCAGCACCTTGAAGGCAAACCTAATGCTGAACGGAAGCAAGCTGAAGACAGAACTTGGTCTCATCTACAGCAAGGAAGAGTTCAGAGCCTGTTTTGGTGCTGTGGAACTATTCCAGCTGTTTATGGAGAACAATCTAGAAGAAGTCTTTTCAGAAACTATCACTCTTTTAAAGATCATCATCACCACACCCATGACCACAGTGGAAGCTGAGAGGTGCTTCGCGACCTTGAAAAGAGTAAAAACTTTTCTCAGAAACACCATGACCAAGGAGAGGCTGAATGCATTGGCCATGCTGTCCATGGAGGCTTGTATGTGAGATGACAGACTTCAATCAGAGAGTCATTTTAAAATTTGCTGGCCAGAAGGAAAGGAGAACAAAGTTTATATTCAAGTAGTGTTTTATTGTTTTGTACCCCCAAAAATTTTTTATCACCAGCCGCCACTGGAAATACACTCATTTACTGACAGTGAGATGAGAAGACGGATATCAATCTCATGCCTTTGTGTTAATTACAGAGCTAGAGTCAGGACATGGCTTGCCTAGCTTAGCATAAAGACTGGAAGCAAGGGGTAATAGCAAGCCTGGCTCTCTTCAAAGGGAAAAAAATCCATGCACCAAAAACTTCAAAGCTCACTAAGAACAAAGCCACATTTAAAAAGCTGAGTCCAGGGTGTGTTTCCATCCAACGGACCGGAAATACCAGAAATTTGAAAAATCCAAATATTGCATAAACATTTCTACGCTTGGCTGAGGTGGAGAGGTCGGGATATTGCTAAAAACAAAATGCAGTGACTGGAAACTTGACAGATGATGATGGCGGCAGATTCACAGTCATTTTTCAACAACAAAGGTTCTTATTTCACACAGAGGTAGGCAAAAGCAGCTGTTGATTGTGCTGGCTAAAATGTTAGCTAACTGAAGCTGACATTAGCTTCGTGAGTTGATTGAAAACACTGTCACAGGCTGACTTCACTGTTTCCAGATGACTCGTTTTAAAAGGAGAATCTGGTAAAAGGGGTCTAACATAAGCACTTGAAGCCTCCATGCTAAAAGAGGCTGAACCAACACAACTTTGGCAGAGTCAGCATAGTCCATGCACAAGTCTTATTGTCCTGAGCTAGAGCTAACAATTTAAATATGGGAAGAACAAATATAAGATTAGATTAGTATTTTATTCTAGCATACATGTAACTGTGTTTGGCTTAACTTACATATTTGTTTGTATTTCCAAACAATATATTTCACTCACAAAAGAAATATGACACTGTGTGGTGATAGCGGGAGTTACAGGAATATAAACCTTTATAGCCTGACCCCTGACCCCACAAACTAATGTAGTTAGTTAATGATATTCTATATTTTGGCCTTGGAGGTGATGCTGCAACATCCAGACACAGTGACTCTGCACAGCTTCCTAGAGTCTTGTCACATTTACCACTGTGCCTGTGCAGAGCCTAAAACTAAAACTGGAACTTCACCATCCATAAGTGGCAAACAGCATGCTATAGGCAGAGATGCTGCTTCCAGCCTTTATGCTAAGCTAGGCTAACCACATCCTGACTCCACCTCTATACTTAACACACGGACATGAGATCATGGCATGATTCTCATCTTTTCATCTCACTCCTAAAAAGAAAACAAATAAGTATTTGTCAAACTATTCCCTTAAATAACTATCCTCCTGTCTCTCCCTCTGTTAAAGCATCTTGCTCTGCCTCTTTTTCTGTAATTATAAAACAGCTCTCTCTCGCTCTCCCTCATTGTGAATGCTGGACCAATAGTGTTCTTGTGCTTTTTGCTCACTGTACTCTTCTACCCAGAGCATGTGCACGCACACACACACACACACACTATTTTCCTGCCTTTTTATTTTGCAAAGTCAGCACACCAACCAATTTATCACTGTCTCTGTCTCTCATCTATCTATCCACCCATCTCTCTTTTCTCAATTTTCACCTCTGGTATTCAAATTTGCTCTATTGCTGGTACATTACTACACTATATACACAAAACAAAGTTGCTGCAGTAATATCACCAATTTGATAGCTAGCTGCCCTATTGTTGTCAGCTAACGTCAGCTAGGTAATCAACCAAATACTCAGAGCGACAGACAACTAAGGTAATGTGCACAAGCTAGCTAATATTACAACATTGTTACATGGGATGTCCAACATAGTCCATGAGCCAGACCTGGAAATTTCACAAATCTGTACCATCAGAGGTTCAACGGTTCGTTGTTCTTCAAATGTCAGTGAACAAATTGATATATGATAGACCTGTCTATAGAATAGCTAAATATATTTTATTAGCCGTAATAAATTTGTAGCAATCTCTCTTCTTGCAGAAAATAATAAATAGACATTATGCATCTACCATGCAATGCATGCATGAGCTAGCTCTTATCAGAAGCGGAACAAAACAGAACAAAAAAGAGTTTCAAGGATTTTTTTTTTGATGCTGCATTTTTACATTAACTAGCCTGTCCTCCATTCAATATATTGGATACGATAGCGGACAATACCAGCCAGATATATTAACAAGGCAGCTGGCTATTTTGCTAGATTGCAGTCACTAATTAATGTGAGTGTTCTCTTATGTTGGTCAGTATTACATCTGGGATAATGGATAATGGATAATGGGGGTAATGGGGGTAACTTCTCCTAGATCAGCAATTAAATGCAACTTTGCCTCGAGTTTATTCTAATGCATTCTATGTAATTATACTGCAGGGGAGAACAGGGGAACACTTTTTACATTTTAAATTTGTTTTCTTTTGCTTCGGGATAAGAGCCAGCTCATGCATGCATTACAGGACATAAACATAACATGCATTTATCCAGCATTGTTTGCTGCGAGAATAGAGAGAATGTGAAGTTCAGAAATTTAGTAGCTTTTTTTTTTTTTTTTTTTTTTTAAATCCACGGTAGCATACACCTGGACCATCCTAGCAGTCTTTTTTTTCTGCTCACACATCCTTCTCACCTTTTTCACCCATAATCCATAATGTAAAGTATACTGTTTGTTTTTAAGGTTTGTAATATATAATTTTAGCTTTTAATCAATTTCATCCAAATGGCCAGAAGTATTTTTGCTTTACACATTTTATTGAGGACATTCTAGCAAAGCCCACAGCTGTTATAATTTTTCATTCTACAACTCATATTGTTTTACCAAATTTCATTTGGAATCTTTTTAGATTTTGAATATATGGACAATTTATTTTCCCCACTGTGGGACGAATATCTTATCTTAAAATAATGCCTACCTGCCACCGACTGGCCATCCACTATCAATGGCCATTTCACAGAGAACAGTCTTAGTGTGCATTGGGAGTCATAGTTAACTTTGATTACAAAGATTTTATGTCCATCAGCTTGTGGATTTCTGAGTTTTTACTAAAGAACCAGATATTTTCTAACCCTTTTGTCATGGAAAAAATTAATGTGACTTTTACTTCCAGAAGCAGGGGCATCTGAAATGGCTCTGCCCATTTTGCAACTGTATTGCCAATGTAGTTCCTTGCAAGATGACACTGCCACATTGGTTTGGCTGAACGTAAAGTTAAGGTTTCTATTTTTATCAGACAGTTAAGAGTGTATGTTACGATAGTAATGCCACTGTGGACCTTTGGCTCCTTATGAACTGATTTCACTAAAATTAAATAGAAATTAATGGAACATATACTACACATATACTTTATACCGTCTATGTAATCAACAGATAAAGTGTAGTGTATGATATTAGACAGTGACCATGACAGTTCAGCTACAGGTTAACAGTTGCAGTACAGTTGTGTAATGGCCTGAGTTTAACCTGTAAGTTCAAACTTACTGAAGCATACTCTGAGACTGTCCTACCAAGAAAAATGACAGCATCACTTATTTATTTAAATGTCTAAGAACAACCCTTTTTTATGCATGCCCAGTGTTTAAGCCAGGATTCTGTGGGATGGGGGTCAGATGGGCTCATTGATACACATGTAGGGAGTCACTGCTCCTTTCATAATAAACAACCATATAAAAACTGTACACATATTCAACGTCAATAAAATAAAACATTTTATCAGTATTTTACTTGAAGTCAATATCAAAGTTCATCTGTATCTAGAAAACCTTAGTTTAGCTCACACACCTAAAAATATGACTGTTATTCTAATCATTACATTAAAAAATGGCAATATGTTCAGTTATAAGTGATAATGACAAACAGCTTGTTAGTCACATCTGATAATTACAGCGGCAAGTATCAGATAGCATGTAAATTGTTCCTATTGATGGCTCTGTCCTGTTAGCTAACATCATAAATTCACAGGCTGACAGAACAAGCTGCTGCTCAGCTCTGAAGAGACCCTTATTAAGGTGATTAAAATATTGATGTTATGGACTTAAAATATAACCGAGGGATTCCACATATGTTCTGCTGCCATTAGCTGTCGGTCAGTACTCGACTGTGAAGCTACGATGTACAGGCTGGAAACTGCAGGCAGACCAAATGGCCAATATTTACATTTTTCCATGCAAGGTTTTGCACTTTGTAAAACATTTGATAGTTAAAAGTAAGCAGGAGAGTTTACTTTAAAGAATTACATTTTTCATAGTAGTATTTGTGGTTAGGGCTGACGCTGTCCCAGTGTCAGCCATAATAAAGAGAAAAAGAAAACAATTAATGGAAGAAATTTTTTTTAAGGGACAGAGTCAATCAAAAACACAAAAACACAATGAACGCCTCCTCCCCTTGTTGGGGAACCTGAGATAAAAGTCCAGGGTCTAAAATGAGGGATTTAAAGATCCAGGATCTCTCCTCTGGACCCCCCCCAGTTGACCAAGTATTGAAATTCCCTGCCTCGACGTCGCACATCCAACACCTGCTGGACAGTGTAGGCAGGGTGGTCGTCGATGATCCGGGGGGGCAGAAGACTGAGCGGACTAGTAGTGACTGGTTTTAGGAGAGACACGTGGAAGGAGGGATGAACGTTGAGAGAAGGGTGGAGATGAGCCGGACAACACTGGGGTTAATTAGCCGGTCAATCTCATAGGGCCCAATGTACCTGGGGGCCAATTTGCGAGACTCCACTTGTAGAGGGAGGTCTCAAGATGAGAGCCAGACCTTCGGGCCAACCTGGTAGTCTGGTGCAGGCAGCTACTCGCTGGTTGCGAGCAGCAGTTCTCAAAAGGGATGCCCTGGCTTCCCTCCAGACTCGGCGGGCATGGCGAAGATGGGCTTGGACAGATGGGACAGCCACCTCCATCTCCTGGTAGAGGAACAGGGCCCCCCTGGAAGCCGCAGGAAGCCATGAATTGTGATATGCCTGTGGCAGAGCTAACCTGTGAGTTGTGGGCGTACTTGATTCAGAGCAGGTGGGTGCAGGCCGGATGGCGGGTGGCAACACACCGAAGGGACGCCTCCAGGTTCTGATTGTCCCACTCCGTCTGGCCGTTAGTCTGTGGGTGGTAACCAGAGGAGAGGCTGGCCGAGGCCCCCAGTGCCTGACAAAAAGCCTTCCACACCTGAGAGGCGAACTGGGGACCTCTGTCTGAGACAATGTCCTGGGGGATACCGTGTTGTTGGAAAACATGTGTTACAAGTAAATTGGCAGTTTCAAGGGCTGAGGATAATTTTGGTAAGGGAATGAAATGGACTGACTTGGAAAATCTGTCAACAGTAGTAAGGATAACAGTGTTACCTTCAGAATGGGGTAACCCGGTAACGAAGTCAACGGCTATGTGGGACCAGAGGCAGTGTGGAACGGGAAAGGGACGAAGGAGGCCAGCTGGAGAACAGTAAGAAGACTTACTTCTGGCACAGACGGAGAAGGCAGAAATGAACTCTTTGGTGTCTGCTGACATGGAGGGCCACCAGAAGCGTTGCTGAAGGAGGGACAGGGTTCTGTGAATCTCTGGATGGCAGGCGACCTTAGAAGAGTGTCCCCACTGGAGAACGGAAGACCTTACTGGTGGGGGGAAGAAAAGTCGATCCTCTGGGCATCCCTCCGGAGTGGGATGATTAAATTGGGCATCCTGAACCACCTGCTCCACCTCCCACTTGGCTGCTCCAACCACGCAGGTGGAAGGTATGATGGTCTTCACTGAAGACTCCTCCCCAGGGGGAGCAAACTGTTGAGAGAGGGCATCCGGCTTGGCATTTCTGGAACCCGGGCGGTAAGTGAGGATGTTGTTGAATCGGCCCAGAAACAAAGCCCACCGAGCCTGGCAAGAGTTTAACCTGCGGGCAGAGCGTAGATAGGTGAGATTTTTATGATCAGTCCAAGTAATGACAGGATGAATAGCTCCCTCCAACCAGTGCCTGATCTGGATCAGGGTGAATAAGAATAGGAGCACAGGAGAACAACAGTTTCAATTAGGTATGAGCCGCCGAGGACCACACAAAAGTTTTCTTTACAGAAGTCAATTGGGTTAGTGGGGCTGCCTCATGGCTATAGTTCTTAATGAACCTTCTGTAGAAGTTGGCAAAGCCCAAAAACCTTTTGTAGCTGTTTCTTGGTGGGAAGGGAAGGGGCCACTCAGTGACAGCCTTGGTCTTGTTGGGTCTGCTTTGATTTGTCCCTTCTCAATAACAAAACCCAAGAGGGGCACAGATGACACATGAAATTCACATTTTACAGCCTTAATGAACAGTTTCTTCTCAAGTAGTCTCTGGAGCACTTGTCTTATGTGTTGCACGTGCTCCTTGTAGTCACTGAAAAAAATCAAAATATCATCGAGGTAGACAAATACAAATCTGTTCAGCATGTCATGTAGTACATCATTAATGAGTGCCTGGAAAACAGCAGGGACATTGGTGAGTCCAAACGGCATCACCAGGTACTCAAAATGTCCTAGAGGGGTATTGAAGGCGGTCTTCCATTCGTCCCCCTCTTTGATGTGGACCAGATGGTAGGCATTCCTGAGGTCCAGTTTAGAGAAGATGATGGACTCGTGTAAAGGGCCAAAAGCAGAGTCTATAAGTAGGAGAGGATATTTGTTTTTAACAGTGATATCATTTAGTCCTCAATAGTCTATACAGGGTTGCAGTGTCTTATCTTTCTTATCAACAACAAAGAAGCCGGCTCCAACGGGGAGGAGGAGGGGCGAATGAGGCTGGCCGACAGGGAGTCTTTGAGGTAACTCTCCATGGCCTCTTTTTCCAGCTTGGAGAGATTGTACAGTTTTTGAGTCGGCAAAGAGGCACCAGGAAGAAGTTCTATGGAACAGTCATAAGGTCTGTGTGGGGGCAGTAAGAGTGCACGGTCCTTACTGAAAACCTGACTGAGGTCGTGATATTCAGTGGGGACTGCACTCAAGTCAATGTCCTCAGAGAGAGTGGGGGGTGGCACTAGCAGGTATGGCGGAACGAAGGCAGTGTAGGTGGCAGTGTGGAATCCAATTGCTAATAGTCGCAGTTGACCAGTCTATGTGAGGGTGTGTGTTTTTAGCCAAGGCAAGCCGAGCACCACTGGGAGAGGGAATGACCAATAGGGACGGTGCGATGTGTGACACAAGTGAGTAGTTTACCATCAAGAGCTAAAACATCTTTTGGCTCTGGTAATTCCTCTAAATGTATTTCAGTTTGAGAGGTGATGTTAGAGTCAATGAAATTATCATCGGCACCAGAGCCAACTAGTACATGGAGAGGGTGAGATTTGGCAAACCAGTCTATCATACCTCTTAACTGGAGTCTGTTTAACCCTTTATAGGGCAAGTGACCATATTTGGTAATTTCCACACAGTTTACATACTGAAAAATTGTAAAAAAAAAAAAAATACAGAAATAAACTTTAGTTATGTCCTCCAATAACACTGTAAGGTTGAATTCTTGAATTTCAAAGTATTTTAATGAGTGCCCTGTAAAGGGTTAAGGGGGATGAGGAGACAGGAGTGTGGCTCACCAGCACCCCCCTGGAAGCTGATGATTGTGAGGTTGAAGATTGGACTCGGGGGTTGGTCTAGCGAAGAGGTCTTTGCTGCGGAGCGTGATGTGCCAGGCTGAAACTGTGTTCTCCATGGGAACGAAGGGGGGTATTGGACCTTTGCCTCCGTTTCCGTTCTCTCCCTACATCTCTCTCTCAGGCGGTTATCTAGGCGAGTAGCTAAGCCTATTAATTCTTCTAAGGTAGTTTCATCCCTGGCAGCTAGCTCGTCCTTGATTTCCTCAGACAGCCCCTATAGGAAAACCCCTTGTACTGCAGCCTGATAACAACCACACTCCGCCGCTAGGATGCTGAAGTCTAAAGCAAATTGGGCTACCGTCACGGAGCCGTGGCAGAGATTGAGGAGCCGACTACTGGCCTCCTTGCCATGGACTGGACGGTCAAAGACCTTTTTCATTTTGTCACAGAAGGATTTGTAATTATTACACACAGGTGAATTATTTTGTGTAATAGCTAGAGACCATGCTGCAGTTTTGCCAAAATGTTGTTGTTCCAACAAAATAAGATTATCAGATTGGAAAATGCTTGCATGGGTTTTTTGGAAGGTAATGACAAACGATGTATTTGTCCCAAACTCATATACTCATTGTGTCACCATCCTGCATTCATGCCGTCTTCCATACTTGGCCTCTGACCCGCCTCTGCCTCAGCTCACCTGCTTGCCACTCCCATCTCTTCCGCTCACCTGCAACCAATCATAATCTACACAGTATTTAAACCTCACCGGTTCAGAGACTCGTTGCTAGATTGTTTCAGCTCCTGATGCTAAACTCTCAAGCGCACTTCTTTGGATTGTCTTCCCGTTACCGACCCTGCCTGTTTACTCACTTACCTGTTTGCCTGCCTGGACCCCGGAAAACGACTCTGCTATCTGGCTCAGATCCTGCACCTCTGCCTTGGCGTCTCTGTGCTTGCCTGTCCAACCTCGTGCTGTTTGGCGTCCGGTTACGGAGTAAGTCCTTCTCCACTTACCGGCTTCTCGACCCCCATGTGGCTTTGACTTATCCTGCTGCCTGCTCCTTGTTGGATTGTTGCATATCTCGGACTGACTATTGGTATCTGGACTTGTTTCGGCTCTCACCTGATTTCCTGTCTGCTCCATATTGGCATATTGATCTATGCAATGACTGTTACGCACCAGTGCTGCCGGTACCAGCTCGTCCGGCTCATCAAGGACACTCTCAGAGTCTGAGGCTGAGTCCTCTTTTACACCCCGTAACACATTGTGTATTGGTGCAATGTCAAAACAAACACAGGCCTCTCCAGGTTGACTTTGTCTCATTCTGTCCATGTGTGTACTTTGTACTTTTTGTGCATGTGTCCCCTCCCCTATCACTCTCATACTGTAAAGAGCCCATAGCTCCTTAGTCAGCATGTTAACTTAATTAACTGAGTGTGTGTATGGGAGTGTGTGTTTACATGTGCTAATGCATTGTCCATCTCTTTGAGGGTTTATGCATAGCTCTGTGTTTGTGAAAAGCGTGTGTGCCTGTGTGCTTGTGAGAAGGAGTGTACATGTGTGAACATATGACGAGAACAAACAGCCATGACCAACCCATCAGTCATTTCAAGTTACAAAAAAACAAGGTGAAAGAGGAGAGGATGTGTGTCACAGGCAGGCTTAGAGAAAGAACTGACTGCATCATACATATTATGATATTGAATTGCATTTTTAATTTTAATTAGGTTTTTTAATTACTTTATTTATTTAGTACCACAATGGGAAAATTTCCATACAGGCTGCCACTCGTGAGACGCCTACACGCTCACACAGGTGAGCATACCCTGGCTGGGAATCAAACCCGGGTCGCGGCGGTGAGAGCACCGAATCCTAACCACTGGACCACAGGACCACCACCAGGCCAATCGCTTTATAAACAGTGAATAGTTAAATGGCATAAATTGTAGCATTTTAGTTGTGTCAGAAGAGTAGAACAAGAAAGAACATAGCATTTTCTCTTACTTATTAATACCTCAAATTATAGTATATATAGAGAGTGAGTATGAGAGGTATGGCATGCAACAAATGTCCCCAACTGGAATCGAACCAGGGTTGTTGCAATTATGTGGAAAGCACCTACAACATTCAGCTATCAGGACGTCCTCAGGACGCTGCTGCAACAGGCTGCTGAATTTATCTCAGATTCATATATATTAACATTTTGACAATAATTGCTGTCATGAAGCAGTCACAGTAACTTTGCATCACTAATCATTGCTGACAGTAACATGGAATTCTTTGTAATGATTAGCAAGCTAGCTGTTCAGCATGGTAGCTAATGTTAAACAAGAAACAAGAAAAACAAGGAAAAAAACCCATTTGTAACAGTGTCATCCACACTGGAAACTGCAATATAAAAGAATGGAGCAGGGAAGAAATTCTGCAGCTGTCAGGCAAAGTACGATGGACTAAACATGTGACACAAACAAAAACAGAAAATAAATAAATACAAACAAAATCCAAAAACCAAATTCATATAATAAGAACTACCCAAGTCCAAATTATACATGCGTTTCAAACACATGATTAATCATGACCAATAATATTTTGTAAAATGACTCCAAATGTGTTATGAGAAATAGGAGTGAAATTGAAGCTACAGTATACGGCTGTGTCTACCCACATGCCCTCCCTCAAGCACTGAATCAACCAAGAGCAGGCCTCCAAAGTATATGTGTCAGGGCTCTATTGCACAGGTACATTTAATATATCTCCCCTTGAAGCTGACGAGGTCATGTGTTCACTGGAAAAAGCCAAACATGTCACTTTGTGTTGGTGCTGTCTGCGGAACTAAAAGACAGCAAGACTGCTTTTCCCTCCCCCAGCGCAGGACTGATGAGGAAAGCTCTCTGGATTCTCTGCTGAGCTTTTTTGTCCCAACGCTTTCAGCACCATGGACAGTGCCAACACAGCATGTCTGCTGCACTGTGTTCCAAAAAAAGGAAATGTCCTGTGCAAAGCAGTTAGGTGTGTGTGTGTGTGTGTGTGTGTATAGTATGTATATATATTCAAGAATTTCCCAGTGTGGGACAAATAAAGTATATTTATTTATAAACAGTAGAATGCAAAAGTTTGGGCACCATTGGTCTTCCAAAGCAGAAGGAATGAGGGATGAGAGACTTGGAGGAATAGGAGGTAGGAGGAGGAAAGTGAGAGAAGACATATAGATGAGAGAGAGAATTGAAGTGAAGGGAGGGACAGGAGAGAGAGTGAGGTAGAGATAAAAAGGGAGGTTGCTTTCACTGCAGAAAAAAAAACATTCACCGTGCATTGCAGTATACGCGAATGAATGAAAATATTGTTGTATTTATTGTATATATTTATACACAGTATGTTCTTATATGTTTTTAGCAATGACAAAAACTTGACGGTGCATTTTCAATTCATCAGATAGAGTTTTTGGATAACTTTTAGGGGCCTGAAGGTCACTGAACTAAGCATGTGCCTCTTCAAAAGCCAAAAATATGATAACAGCCTAAACTGCTGTAGTGTGTGTGTGTGTGTTTCTAGTGACATTGTAGTGGACCCTACACAGCAGAGCACAGTGCTGCAGACTGCTACAGACCACAGACACAGCATATTAGCTCTGCACTAGTGAGAGAGAGAGAGTGAGAGAGAGAGAAAGAGAGAGAGAGGACAGTCAATAGAGATGATAAGGAGAGGTGTAGAGAGAAATGGAGAGAATACTCTGTGTGAGAGAAAAAGGGAGAGACAGAGAAAATGGGAGAGCACTAATGATCTGATGGTCTGCAGTCTTTTCTCCCCGTTTTGTGGGGCTCAGCAAATACTTGTTCTGCTTCTGCTCTCTCTCTCTCTCTCTCTCATGCTGGTGGTGGACGGACTATCTGTGAAAGGAAAAGAGAGAGAGGGACTTGGCAGTGGGCGTGAAACACTCTATCATATCCCTCCTGCTCCACTCTAATTGAGCCAAGTGTTTTAGTAGATTGAAAGACAGTGTGGAGGAAGGGAGTGATGCAGCAGAGAGAGAGAGAGAGAGAACGAGAGAGACAGAGAGAGAGAGAGACGACAGATAAGAGCGCTTTGGTAACTGAGAGTCATTTTCATGCAGGACACTCAGAGTATTTCAATTCTATTGAGATCTGTTTAACATGTATATTTACTTGACTACATACTATCTGTGATGGATGTTCACCTACAGCAACAGGAAGACACACATAACACATGATCATATCAATAATTTAACCCTCAGAAAGGAACCATTTTATAGAATGAGCAGCATTCAGTACATTTTCATGTCCTTATGTCTTGACTCAGGGAAAATGTGTCCATCCATTTTCTGTACCTGCTAATACCTGCTAGTCATAAATCCATTTGTAGGAATCATTTGGCATGGCATGGTACTTATATTGTGTGTATGTGTTCACCTACCATCAATAAGCTTTGCTTATGTTCATATAAGCTTTACTATGTTCATCCACATCTGCAAGTAACCCATTTTTAGGATGTAAAATTCTACTGCCATATTATAGTCTATTTTCTATTTAAGGTGCAATATTATTTTCATTATCATGTGCAATACTCTCTGTATCAGGTACAATATTTGCTAGTATGTTTAAGGTCATGCTTTCCTCTGCAATTTCCTGAGACACTTTGCATTGTATATTTTTATTTAATGCTCTATAGTGGTATTTTTGTATTTTTTGCTGCTGTAATTTATGGAGTACTCTGGCACAAGAATTTCCTTCGGGATTAATAAAGTTCTTATCTTATTTTATCTTATAGACTTCAGGAGGGTAGAGAACCTGAGGCACAGAGAGAGCACAACACAGAGTTAAACTGGCAAACATGAGAACAAATACTAAAGCTTAAATTTGGCCATAGTGTTAGTACCATGTTGGTGAACACGACAATCTGACAAAGACTGGAATGTAGAGCTGGGTATACAACATACTGCAGGAACCTGATGAGTGGAAGGGTCACAGGTGTGCAGGTGGATTGGCAGCAGGAGGGAAATGGAGTGTCACACTGAGATAAATACACACAAAGAAAGATAGCGAACAAACAAGGGACTAACAAGAAACACAAGGGAGAGATAAACAGCAGGAAAAGGCACAGCCTGGACCATGACATTATTGGAGTATGGGAATTGCCTTAATCACAAGCACTACAAATTGCCAAAACACTGCCAAGGTAAGAGAGGTATTGACAGATATACCAAGCTGTTCTTTCCTTTTGCCCAACATTTGGAGCTATATTGAGTTGTTGTATGCTGTTTGGTTTTTATTGGAAAAACGTGTGAATCGAAATTGTTCGATGGCTTGCTTGTGTTTTGTATGGAAATCTGATTGTTGGGATCAGTGAACTTCCGGCCTATGTGGTTTGAAGTGGTTTGTGCTGACACATGCACACTTGTTGATGAACTCTGCAAGCTATCATGAACAGTATTGAACAGAAAGGCTGTCAAAATGAATGCTCTTGATAATGTTGATGCTGTTGCCAGAAAAAGAGAAAAGACAGTGCCTGCTAAAAGTGTAATGTATCAGAATATCTGTTAGATATTCTTCAAAAAATTAGAAATGTAAAGTAACTTTAGTCAATAAATCAAACAAAAGGTGGACAAGTTGCTGTCTCTTTAAAAGTCTTTTAAAGGAGTTTAACAAACTGTGCAATGATGCTGCTGAAACCCATTCCTTATTAATGGGAATGCTAATGCCCGAGGAGGAATAAAAAAAAAACAACACATCTGGTTTTGACGCCAGAGTAATGCTGGATGCTGGAAAATTTTCTCATATGTGGTATGAAAATTAAGATAATGCATCAGTGATGAATGCTGATGTAGGACCTGATGACACTGCATCTAATGTCTCCACAAATCGCAAATCTCACTCATCTGCCACCTATAAAATGTCAAGTACCACTTCCTTTGCCTGCATAAGGGCAAAGGCAGAAAGAGCAGAGCTTATGCAATGTATTGCTGCTCTAGAGGAAGAAAATCACACTCTAGAACAGAACAGGAACACCTGAACACAGAGAAGCAGAGACTCAGAAGGAAAAAGGAACAGCTGGCAATTGAAACTGATCTAGCAGCCACCTGGGCTAAGTTATCCATAAAGGAAACCAGTCAAGTGGGAAGTGCCAGAGGGGCACCATCTGATGGCATGAACTCATACTGCAGCAAAGAAATTAGATCACAGGTATGGTACACAAACTTACCTCCATCGGTTCTACCGTCACAACAGCCTCATTGAACATCCTCGGGTGCACATTATAAAGGAAGCAAGTATGCACAAACCCAGGAACAATGTCCACTCTACCAACTCCCAAACACTTTCTCCTCAAGGCAACAAAGGAACACAGGAGCCATAATGTTCCTACAACTCATACCTTGAATGCCCCCAACACCAAACTGAAATTACTGTTAAACTGATTCAACAACAACACTCTTACAGCAAGAGCCTTACCAGTATTCGATAGTGTCCCTCTACAATATGGATCTTTTATCAGAACTTTCAAGCAAGACACTGAAAGACAAAACAGCAAATAATCAAGATTGCCTATATTATCTGGAACAGTACACCACAAGAGCATTCATCAGGAGCTGTTTACAGTACATGGATTAACTTAATGTACCATCCAACCAAAAGGATCAAAGCTCAGATTTGCTGATTGGCACCAATACACCAAAGCTTGTGGAACCATGGGAAATTATCAACAGCTGTGATAATGGACCATATGCCATCCAAAACCTACCGGGGTGGGTTGTGAACGGCCCACTAAGAGGAGGCGAGAGTGACAGCTCAGTACAATCAAGACTTCAACAAGAAGTCTTCTGACAAAGCTGGAATGTCAAGGGAAGATCGGAGGTTTCTGCAGATAACAGAGGAATCCACTGAACTCACAAAAAAGCACTACTCCACCAACCTGATACACCAAAGATTGACATCCTTCCAAACAATCATGCCGTTGCTGAACAATGAGCCATGAGTTTAAGGGATGTTCAAACAAAGCAAGGAGTATCACAAAATTTAAACACACTTATTCACTGGGTTAGGGTTATCATTAAAAATGACAACGCTGAACTTGTACCTCAACATCAACTGAACTGTACTGATAGCAAAGGATCCACAACATGGGATGTACCATGCCAAAAAGAAAACCCCGAGGGTAGTGCTTGATTGTGGAGCAAGTTTCAAAGGAACATCCCTTACCAATCAACTACTACAAGGACCTGATCTGAGCAATTCCCTGTTTGGCATCCATGCAAGGTTTATGCAGGAACCAGTTGCTGGAATGGCAGACATTAAAGCTATGGTCCACCAGGTGAAGATGTGTCAGAAACGTGTCCACTTCCTTCACAAGAACCTAGTGGACTATAGAATGAAGGTCCATCTCTTTGAAGCAACATCCTCACCAAGTTGTGCTAACTATTCTCTAAAGAGGGTTGCTGAGGACAACAAGACCCACTTCCAACCTAAAGTACTGAACACCTTCTACTGTTTTCATTCCTCACTCGACTACTTCAGTACTTTCACTTCAAGTGTAACAACATGAATGCCTTCGAAGAGCAACTAAAATTGCCCACTGACATCTAGTTATACTCCATGTCCGATGTTATAAGTCCTCCACCCAGCCATGCCATTGGCCCATCACCACCACAAGTCGCCACAGCTGTCACACTCAAACATGGTGGATCATGTACAGGTGTAGGTAATCTGCTAGCTGTAAATGTAATCCATGTCCACAAGCAGAAGAAAAAAAAACAATCAAGGAAAATACATGCAAAGTAAAATCCAAACCAAAAATACAAGGGAGGAAAATAGTACACAAATAAAGTAGCAAATAACTACATCATGCAAAATAAAAAAGCTAATTCTGGCAATCAGTAAAAACACAAATGATAATAAAAAGCAAGATGATGGATGCACCAACAACATTTAAGTATAATATACGTAATAATATATATAATATATGTCTGTCCACATTCTTTAGTATACTTTTAGTCTGAACCTGTTTTTCATAAATCTTCAGCAAACTGTGGTATTTTAAACAACAACTTAATGTCAACAGTTTGAGTGTGTCTTCCTGTATCAACGAGTCCTGACCTCAGCCCCATCCGACACCTTTGGGATGAACTAGAACACTGACAGTGAGCCAGATCTTAATCACTGAACATCAGTGTTGGACCTCACTGATGCTCTGGTGGCTGAATGGGAGCACATCCCTTCAGCTAGGTTCCAGTGGTGCAAAGCCTGAAACCTGCAATGGGTGTGATGTTCAGGTGTCCATATTTTCAGCCATATGGTTTGCTGATACTCTGCATTTGAGCATTTGCAGTGAAAAAAAAAAGAATCATCTGTCTCTGCCTCTCAGTTCAATACATCTTACTTCTTTGCAGCTCAATCCAAGGATGCACCAAATTTCATTGTGAGCCAAAAGAGGGGAATGTGAATGGATTTGTTGCAGTTTTAACCTTAATTACATCAAATGATCCAATAATATGAATTCGATCAGTCAGTCAAGCAGGCAGTCAGTCATTCAGAGGAAAATCTATTGATTCATAAATCCGCATCCCACATATTCTCTCTGCCTCTGTCACACACACACACACACACAGACACACACGCTTGCAGACACACTCTCCTCCCCCTCCTCTCTCTCTCTCTCTCTCACACACACACACACACAGACGCAGAGTCCTCTCCTCCTCCTCCTCCTCCTCTCTCAGTTGCCCCTGTGACTCCTTGCCGGGACGGTATAACAGCAGCCCACAGAGCGGGGACCGGCGGTGGATGGGGACGGACGGTAGCCGCAGCAGCAGCAGCAGCAGTCGGGCGCATCGACCGAAGCATGCTCCAGCGCAGCCATGACTTGCTCGGCGTCAGATAGCGAGAAGATCGTGATCAACTGCGGCGGGATCCGACACGAGACCTACCGGAGCACCCTGAAGACGCTGCCGGGGACGCGCCTGTCTTGGCTGACCGAGCCCGACGCCTACAGCAACTTCGACTACGACCCGAAGTCCGACGAGTTCTTCTTCGACCGCCACCCGGCCACCTTCGCCTTCATCCTCAACTACTACCGCACCGGCAAGCTCCACTGCCCCAACGATGTGTGCGGGCCGCTCTTCGAGGAGGAGCTCGCCTTCTGGGGCATCGACGAGACGGACGTGGAGGCGTGCTGCTGGATGAACTACCGGCAGCACCGCGACGCCGAGGAAGCCCTGGACAGCTTCGAGACCCCCGAGCCGGACGCGCCGGAGGACGACCCGGCGCTCACCGGCGGGGCGGACGGCGACCTGAGGCGGCTGTGCATGCAGGAGGACGGCCGTAGAGCGACGTGGTGGGAGGTGTGGCAGCCTAATATGTGGGCGCTGTTCGAGGACCCCTACTCCTCCAAGTACGCCCGGGTGAGTCTCTTCTATTCTTCTCAATTCTATTCTATTCTGGCGCGCGCTCACCCAAGTTTGGCACTGTTTTGGCCACTGCGCATTGTTGCGCGTAAAGTTACCGCCTGGACTATTTTGGAGGAGTGTGAGGATGTCAGAGTCACGGCATTATTTTTCAAACAAGTAAACCATCGATAGATAGATAGATAGATAGATAGATAGATAGATGCTGCCCTGCTCCCCTGATTCCTTCTTTCCTCATTTCTATGCATCAGCCTGCTCATCACCTTGCTCCTCTCCTCCACTTAACCACTGGGCTTCTTTCTCCCATTGACATCAGTGTGTGAACATTTGGCCCCTGCTGTGCCACCTGCCCACCCATCTCTCTCCAGTGTCTGTATGTGTGCACCAAATTATTTCCCATGCAAAAAAAATTCAACAGTTTTAACATGATTTAATTCGAAATCACCCTGATTTGGGACCCAGTTCTCTCCACTATCAGTCCACATTTGGTGCAAATTGTTCTGCAGTCCAGTATTCAACTTAATCGCCAAGGAACTGAAAGTGAAAATCCAAAGGCTGGTGGTCAGTCCTGCCTCCATTCATGTTACTGATTATACAAATCTAAAATCCTGTAAGCAGCAGCCGCCTCACACGTGTCAGTAAGCACATGAACATGAATGCACTAGTGTCTACTCAGGAGTGTGTACCTTAGGTGTGCTGGCAGGTTATGATGGATGCATTTGTATTTATACTTGAGTTTGTGTGTGTGTGAGAGAGAGAGAGTGGATGTGTGTGTTTGGGTTGATTATGGAGCAAACATTGTTGCGTTTTAAAACACTGTGCTTCCTCCAGTATCCATCAGAACTGTTTGACTTTGCTAGTGAGCACACATCCGTTTAGACTGGAGCCCATCACTAATGAATCAAATGTCATTGTTAGTTTCTACATACATACATTCATACATATATTATAGCTAATATTGTAGCTGGTTGAATTTTTCTGTGAAATACTCTGCACCGCTTTGAAAAAGAACAAAGAGCATGTACAGTAGCGGTATCCTTTTCTGTGGAATATCTTGAAGGATCCAATGAAGCTAAGACATAAAATGTAAAGGTCTTTTCTTTGCACAGCCCAGTACCCCAAACAATTTGATTTATATTAGACAAATCTGTTGGTCACAAATTACGTCCAATTGAAATGTAGGACAGACACTTCATGTAGCGAAGAGCAGAGTAAGGTTGAGGAGGACAGGGTAGTGGATGGGCATGCAGTGCATGCAGCTTTCATGTGTGACACTGGAGTTTGCGTCCCAACAGTTAAAGGATATGTAGCTACACCTTCAGAATATATAAAACATGTGATGTGGACAGTGAGGGTGCAGAGGCTTGGCAACACAGTATCTGCAACAGCTGTACTTCTAGCTGAATCTGTGCCTTCTGGACCCAAGGCTGCGGCTGTCCTCTGGACATGGATGTCCAGTCCTAGGTACTAACTACCGTGATGACTGTTATTATAATCTCTGTGGAAAAGAGAGAGTCAGCCGGTGCTATGCTTTCGAGAATCGGTGTAGCAGCTGCTACCACAGTTGGGAGAGTAAACAAAAAAAAATACAAAAAAGATACAAAATGTATCATCAAGGTTGAGGAGAGGCCACAGAATTAAGATTAATTTACCTTTCAACTCCAAGGAGACACATACATAAATGTTAGTTTTGAGAAATCACCTGCATTCACAACATTAATCACTGCTCAAAGAATTAATATATCTGTGTTTCTCTCTTTTGCCCTCCTCAGTTTCATCCCTTTCATCTCCTCATGCAGTCGTTCGTCCACCTCTCACCCATGTCTGCCTCTGCCTTCCTCTTCTTAATTGTCTGTAAAAATCTATGGCCATTTGCAAAGCCAGAGACAGGTGCTGATCATTGTGGGTCGAGGTGTATTTTCTGTGGACTCTGCCATATGCACAGAGACAGAATATTGACCTCGTCGCTCCCTGTGACTCGGGATGGAGTCACACATTCAGAGACATGCATACTACACACAATGTCTAAAGCACAATTTGTCCACTGGGGGTCCATAGACCCCTTGTGGCCCATGCAGGGAAATATTTTTAATAAATATCTGTATATCTTGATTTTATGGTCAGTTGATTTCCTTATTAAAATGATCATCATTAGATTGCGAACACTGGAAATAACACTTTTTACATCTGCATAGCCAGGAGAGTCCATGTGAAGTAAATTTCATCATCTGCTGCAGGAAAGCAGGAATTATTCTTCTCCGAAGATGCACAAAAATTTATCTGCGAAGCTATGTGGAGAAGGACGTTATGGGTAACCATGTTCTTTTCCAAACCTTAACCATATTGTAGTTACCATGTCCAGGTATGCTGTTTGGATATAAAAAAATATCCGTGGGATGCAGCTACACCACACTTTAGCTCCCCTGTAGCTCTGTCACGTCCGTTCCATGGTTCCAAGGTGCACTGAGCATTTGTCAAATTGCGCACCTTCAGGCAGCTTGTATCCTCTTCCCCTTCACATTTATAAAGCTTATCAATGAACACAGGTTGCAGGGAAAAGTGCATGTTCCTGAGTGCATGAGTCTAGTGTCCTGATGTCTGAGTGCTTCCTTTCTTGTACAGCAAAACTGAAGAACCACAACTGACTGCCTGCTCAGTTTATGTTTTCACATGTTCTCAGCAGGCTAAATTACTTCAGTGTGTCATATACTTTTCAAGCGGAGACACAAATGTGATGCTGGGTTGCCAGTTTATCTGTGAGGCATGTCAGCTCAGCATAAAGGATGCAGTACTAAAAAAAGGCTGAGAACCACTGATTTATACCAAATGACAGCAAAGGAATTAGAGAAAGGCAGAATCATAGTAAGTTTGGAAGGCATGTGAATCTTCTTTGTTGTTGCATCTCATATTTAGCTTGGTATGATGGATGTTTTTGACCCAAAATGCATAAAAAAGTCAAGAAATTAAACGGCAGCCAAACAAACGATCGAAGAACCGGAGAGGGGTGACAGTCAAAAATGATAAAGCGAACGTGGGGTGGTGTCATGGTGATGGGGTCTGGGGAGCATCACTATGACAGCTGAGGTGACTTTGAAAGTGTTGCAGTCAATAGTTTCTGTGCCAACGCAGTGACATAAAGATAGGTTGGAAGGGCTGGAGGGGGGTGGCCAGCGCAGCAGCGGCAGCAGCAGCAGCAGTGTTCAGGTGGGCTGAGGTCAGGTGGCCGGCTCGATTTTAGCTGATTAGCTAGGTGAAGAGCGACGAGGACAAAGCTGCTCATCCCTGCCAGTGTCTCAGTTGAAGAAGACGTAGATGTCGGAAGCTAGAGGAAAGCGATGGTAAATTAATGACTGGATCACTCGTTCAATTCATGCATCTGTCCATTAAATATATGGTTTTCCATGTATTTCTTTTCCCTCCTGTCTTCTGCTCTACAGTCTGTACAGTCCTCCCCCTGTTCCCTTTCTCCTCGTCATCACCACTGACAGCTCGTGCTGCTTTATTACCACGATTTCAGAGCTGAGTGCTGGATTGCTTATTATCGCTATTCAGCCCCCCCAACCCCCTCTACGTCCCCTCCCTCCCTCATCCCCTCCCCCCTCCTCTCGTTTTCTCCAGCTCTCTGCTTGTGCTATAGCGTAACACTGCAGTCCCTGTAGTAGCTGACTGCGCTCTAGTCTGCTGCAGAGAAGGAGGGAGAGACACATGGAGAGGGGAGGGGGTGACAGGATGGGAGGTGTTTTTGGTGAGGGTGGTGGTGAAGTGAATTCAGAGTAAGAAGCGGCAGAGGAGGAAGAAGAAGGAGAACAGGACGGGGGTCACTTTCTGCACCCCCGTTTTCGTTCCCGCTGCCCCTCTTTTTTTCTTTTCCGCTGAGCTCGGCAGGCTGGGACGCTCGTATCCGTTTATTGATCGGGCAGTACGTCTCAGCTCGCCTCATTCAGGTGGACGTCTCAGCTGAATGTTGCTCCTTTGTAAGCAAAACCTTCCCACACACACATTCCTCCTCTCTCCCCCCCTCTCTCTCTGTCTCTCTCTCTCTCTCAGCCTTTTACGCAGCTGGGGTGCGATAGCAATTCCCATTCCGTCAAGGAGAGAAACAAATACCAACACAGTGGCAGCACACCTACTCTTACGCACACTTAATATACTGCCACACACAGCAGTTGTGGCACTGTTAATGTCATTTTGACCTTGTTTTCAGAGGTTCGGTTGCAAATTAGAGATTTTTGGGTTCATCATTATTAGACTGTGATGTCCTCTAACAGTCACCGTGCTGGCAGGCAGAAAAAAAGCTGAGCTTGGGTCTTTGCATGGCTACTAATACTGGAGGCTGATGTGGCTAGTTTCACATGATCTGATTCAAACTACCTAGACATATGAGTAAAAATGGCAAAAACGGAAGCCCCAAACCCACAGCTCAATTTCGTCACATTCTGTGTTTTTTTAGTACAAATACTTGCATTTGGGTGCCTGCCGATGCAGACATAACATAGCGTATTAAATATACAACATGATGCTGTTGCTGACATTTTAAGTAATGTTTGGCTTTGTGATTTCCTGAACACAATGACATACAACTGTAGCAGAAGAACCAAAATGATATGCTGTCATATGTTGGTGCTTTCTGTGAGGATGAAGCCTTTTTTGGAAAAGTGAGAGGCAGGTTCTTTTTGATGAAAAGACACTTCCCTGCGTTATCAGCTGTGAGCCTGTTTCTATTTTCATCTACAATATGTGACACTGACCTAAACAGCTTTTCACTTTACACACATGGTGCTGAGAGGTATCTGCGTGACATTTGCACCAGAGTGGAAAACCACACTTTGTTAATTCCCTGGTAGTGTAGTTGTTGTCTTCCCCAAAAGTTGTGGTTTCTCCAAGATATGGCTCTAATTGAATGGCTAGTGTGTGAAACTGCTTTGCTTTTGGAAGGATTCTCTGGGGAGTAAAATCCACATCAATCCACTGTGCAGTTAAACTGAGGAGAGACATTGGGCTGACACTGCTTGTCCAAATATTAGTGGTGAAGCCGAAGGCCAAAATGTCTTCCAACAGGCTGGTGATGAGCTTTTTCACAAAGTCATGCAGCTTTGGTATTTCTGTGACGTGGTGATGGCTGGGAATCTCATACCTCGGCTCAAGTACACTGAGAAAATGACAAAATGTCGACGAAAGCTTTAGACGTTTTATCAAATCGCTTATGTTACTCCATAGTTTAGGATCTGCTCTTCTTTTGTCGTCATCTCTTATCCTAAAATATCTCCAAATTACTGACATTGCTCTTCCTTTGCCTACCTGCTCAACTGACAGGAGGTTAACAAGGTTGTCACAAAGTGGCACTGGGTTTCATTGTGTCAGACTGTTTTTATGATTTATGAATACTTCAGGTACAATTTTGGACCCAATACCCCATACTGGGGGGTACCATCACACATCCTTCTCCATGCTACATGGTGGGAATTGCACATGCAGATACCATCCCATCCATTTATCTTCTCTGTGTCTCAAAAAGATACAGTGGTTCGAACCAAAAATCTCAAATTTAAACTCATAAGAGAGAGAGAGATAAGCCTTTATTCGTCCCACAGTGGGGAAATTTGCATCCCACCAAAGAACAGATTTGCCCTACAGTCTAATGTCCATTCCTTGTGTTTCTTGGTCCAAGCAGTTCTCTTCTTTTTGTTGGTCTCCCAAAGTAGTGGTTTCCTTGCAGCAATTTGACCATGAAGGCCTGATTCACACAGTCTCCTCCAAACAGTTGATGTTGAGATATGTGCTATGCTACTTGAATTCTGTCTTATTTGAACTCTTGATCTTCCTGGCTGCAAGTTCTCAAAATTTTGCGGCTTGACTGATCTGCATGTCTAAAACAAATGATTGACTGTCATTTTGCTTTACTTAATTGAGTTCTGACCATAATATAGATAATTACAATAGTCAAATAGGGCTATTTACTGTATACCAACAACACTACCTTGGCACAACAAAACTGATGGTGAAAAATGCATTAAGAAGGCAAGAAATTCCACTAATTAATAATAAATAAGTATAAGAAAGAAGAAATAATAATAATAATAATAACAATGAACATCTATCTATCTATTCATCTATCTGTCATTTAATGATTGGTATACATATTTTCAGATTAATCTTGAATTTTGAAAGCAAGGTCTGTTACCCAAAATGTTGAACTGTTCCTTTAACGTGAGACAGATGGTCAGTGGGTGGAAACTGGCCCCATTTATTAACCGATTCACCTAAAAACAATGACTTAGCCAGTGTTATTTATGGAGCAGGTACAGTACATTGCTTCTGACCTTCAGTATGGCGCACGGCACTAGATGGTAACGTTACTGCGAGATCTCAATACCATTGCACCAAAAAAATGACAGCCAGATGATGAAATTTTATCACACGCATTTCAGCTGTTTTCAGAATCTCTCTTACATTTTTCGGTGTCTTTCCTCCTGTTTTTAAAACCTTTAGTGCTGCTCTCTCTCCCCCTCCCTCTCTAGTGGTTTTGTTGCGCTATAGGCAATATATCCACCAGGGTACCCCTTCCCCCTCTGTGCTTTTCAGGATAATGCTGCGACAGAGCTTTCTTTCTCTATGTGTTGCCCATTGCAGGAGAGAGAGACAGAGAGGGAGAAGTGTGAATGTAAGAGGAGAGGGTGCAGAGAGAGAAAGAGGGACACCATACTATATTTGATGACATGTCAAGAAATAAAGCGTTTAACCTCTGAGTGATCTCCATTGTCCTCTCGCCTTGCAGGGGTCAATAATACAGTCAACGAACACACGCTCACACACACGCGCACACACACATATACATACACACACCGACAAAATGCAGAGACACACACACTTGTGCAAAAGAGCTAATTGAGCATAGAAAATAGCATGTGCAGTAAGCCTCGAGCCTCGTACAGGCTAATACACTCACACATGCAGGAGATTACTGCAGAATGATCTGCTGTGATGTGCTGTAGAGTGTGTGTGTGTGTGTGTGTGTGAGAGACAGAGGGAGATGAGAAATGCAGCTGATTTCCTTCTACCTCACTGGCTGGATTGGAACAGCATTACCTCCTTACTGTTTTGGTGCCTTTGTTTACACTCTAAAGAACAGATAGGACTTTAAGAAACCCATGAGTGGCGGAGATTGCAATCTGCATCTTCCTGAAACCAGTTCCCAAATGTTCATAGTATCTCCAAATAGCTACATATCCAAGTTTGGTTCTCTTTAAAGGATAATTTAAAGGATTCTTTATTTTTTAATATTGGTAACAAATCCCTTGAAAAGGCCAAATCCAACAATACATGCAGAATGTAATACTTCAGTACCCTGTCTGTTACACCCAGACCCAAGCCCATTGGTTCTTACTGAAGATTGTATTTTTAAAAATGTATGCTAAATATAGATTATTTAAAAAAAAAATCATTTCTCAAATGGGAGGAAATAGTGCACAGAGGGGACTTTAGGGGACTATTGTCATCTGTGGATTAATCCACATTTAACACTGAAGTGATTTCTGGCAGCAGGATGTTGTATGTGGGATTGAGTTAAAATAAACTACAGTGTGTATGTGTCTGTGTTCTTGGTGAATGAAAAAACATGTCACTCAGTGCAACAGTATGGCTCACTGGTGTGTTTTTAATAGTTTTTGGACAACGCTGGAGCTCTGTGGTACAGCAGAATAGGATGTGCCAGGCAATGGATACACAGAATGCTTTGATTTTTCATTTTTTCATGAATTTTATTGACAGTAAAAAAAAAAAAATTACCAGTCTTATACTTCAAATCTCAGAGGAACCTTGATTTATCATCATTGTTGCTGTGGGATGTCAAAAATCAGCATTTCATGAACTCTCCCGACAATGATGATAAATCAAGGTTGAGAGAGTTCATGAAATGTTATCAACACTCCACTTAATGTATCTCCATGCGTGTGTCCTTGTGATGAACGTTCTTCACACCTTGTTACAGTAAGAAAGCAAGAGAAGATAATAGATCTCTCTACAAATCTACAATTTGAATTTATCACTCAAAAGGCATGACTTTAGCAACCTGATTCTGATTCTAATATTCCACAACACCTACAACCACGTCAATGCCAGTGTTTCTAAAATTCGTTACTTCCTACAATATCTGTATAGGCTTGGGTATGGTTAAGGTTAGGCAAACATCATAGTTATGGCAAACAAACTATGGTTACACTATGGTTATGGTTTGGCAACTAAACCATTTTTGGTAAGGGTTAGAGTCAGGGTATGAAAATCAGATGGGCTATAGACCATCTACCATCCCAACCTCCAAAAGCTTACGTTCTGCTTTGCTACATAAAGTTCTTGCATGGGCACTGAATGCTGGAATTGAATGTAAATCTCAATCTGCAGATAGTATACTTCGACGCCGTTTTTCTGTTGAGGTCAGTTATTCGACTTCTCAAATCATCTCAAATCTTCAAACTTATTTCATTTGTACAGTCTCCTTCAGCATCTCTCTTTGAGGACTAACACAAACTGAAATAATAGCAAGCAGAAATCTCCCTCTTGTCACTTTGTGTGTTTCTATAGAAGGAAATCTAAAGAAAAGTTGCTGTGGGCTCAGCAGCTGCTATGTGTGCTAAGCTGTCTCCTTGTAGCCCTATAATAGCTAATAACACCATATGCTCTTACATAAAGGTTTCTGTTAGCAAATAACAACAACTCTGAGCAACACATACACATCAACACGCACACTCGCTTATACACACTTTCATTTGTCATGGCTGAGCAGGTGCTTAATTCTCTCCAGCAGAATGGACTTGCCACCAACAACAGCGGTCCCAAACATTAGCTCTGTTATATCCAGCCCAGAGGAGCCGAGATTAAACGTCCTGTTCACACTCACTCACACAGGACAGTTATTGCTCATACAACTATGAACACACAGCTGGTATCTTAAATAAAAGGTGGGTGAGATCACAGTTTTGAAGGGTTACTGTTTTTACATCATCGTAGAATAAGATGAAAAGAATGGAAGAATTATTATGCGGCATACGGCATAAGGCATCAGTATGCTTTAAAGTTTATGTGCTGTCTGACCACGTCTAAAATGTTTGTGCCTGTTTTAAATGGCTTCCGTAGTGATTGTACTCACAAAAAGTGACGAGTAGTTATGTGAAGAATGAAAAAGAGAGCCGATAGAGAAGTTCACACCCTGTCTGCTTTCACACCTGGCCTCTGATGCACGCTCATGGAAACGAGCCCCTGATGCAGTCTCTCACACAGCTCGCCTCTTTGCACGAGGAGGAACACCCTGCGGCAGTGTTCACAGTGGTGCTCTGTGGGGTGCGCTGTAGCAAGCAGCAGGCATACAGGAACCATCAGGGCCACAGGCTTTTCAGAGCCACGTCAAAGACAGCCATAGTGCATCAGTCTCATTACTTCAAAATAATAATAATTTTTAGTACAAAATATGAGAACAAAATTAAACCAAAGTGCAGTCCAAAACTCTGTTAGACTTCATGTTGGAATGATTAATTTTTCTTTATATATTAATGATGTATCAAACAACATAATGTGAATGGGGTTGCTTGTAGTGACAAATCTATCACCAAGTACAACAAGCTAATTTCATTTGACACACTAACGTCGACAGTTGTCATAAACTCAATGTGTTTGCAAATAGCAAACAGACAAAGTTAACAACTAGCTGGTGAACATAGTGAGGCATTGAGCTGGTAAGGGCCTTATGTATTTCTCAGAAGTTTGTGGAGACTAAACCAGAGCTAAAAGGAGAATGGATATTAGACTCGCATTTATCAAGTGGACACAAACACATCTCCAAATTGATACTACTGTTTCTTTGTGTCTCTTAAATGTGTGTTTGTAATTTTTAGCTTTTGGAGCCTTTGTCCCCAATGGCCAAAATACAAACAAACTAAAACCAGGAAAAAGTATATTAATGCAGCTTGGTGACGTCATGGCGACATCCTAATGTTAGCCTGTAGCTTGCCTTATTGCAGCCTCACAGAGCTGCAAGCATGACTGTGAATCAAAATAACCAGGACAAATTAGCCTCACTGCAGAGCTCAAACTTCCTCCTCTGTCCTCCCTGGTTCTATAGAGGGGTCTATTGAAAACAGCCTGGAGGGGAATCCACTGGCACTTGATCAATTTGGTCCCAGATAGATAATGACTGTTTGGTTGGTGATCTTTACACCAAGAACATTACCTCTATAAACACAGTTCCTGTTTGTTAATGAGATTAAACCACAGTGGGACTGAACTCTATTCAAAATGGCACTATTTCTTGGTCACATCCTGGAGTCACTGCAACTGCATGGTGACAACCACAAAGACAACATGTCCAGGTTTATACACTAGATTTTTGTATGGCTTAAACAAATGAGATATAACTTGTTAATCAGTGAGCTTTAGAAGTGCTGATAGGTGGATTTCCAGTCTTAAGCTCACCAGCTGCAGGCTGTAATCTCAAACTGAACAGACAGACATGAGAGTGATATTAATCTTCTAAGCTCAACTTTGGCTGGATGTTGAATCAGCATTTCCTAAAATGTTGAACTTTTCCTTTAAATGTAGTTTACACATGCAGTGTAATGACAGACAGGAGCAAATAAGACAGATGAATAACTACTGACTAACTGCTATGTAGAAATGTGTACTTTATACAAAGTGTAGATAGATATGAATTAATGTGGAATAATAAAAATTATTTAAATATTTGTCCCATGATCATTTGATCATTAAACACCAATGTGGACACGGGCACATGCAGTGGATTTAAGAGAAAGGAGTAAGTGCTATTTTACTAGGCATGTCTTCCTTCCTCTCTCTTCTTTAAACCACAAACTGGCTTTCTTTCTTCCATGAAAAAAAGAAAACAGGAAGAAAATATAAAGAAACGGGGCAGTGACAAATGGAGGGAAAGAGAAAGAAGGTCCATTTTAATCCATTTTACCTCCTGTCTTTTAATATTACTGCAGAGTCAGCTGTTTCTCTCTCTCTCTCCTGCGCACAAACACAAACACACACACACACACACACACACACACACACACACACACAGTCGTGCCATAAACCTCTCCTTCAGTCTTCACGCTCTGCGTCGATAAAACAATGATTTCTGTAAAGCCTTTCTGTGTGTCTGCTGTGTTCAAGTCTCTCACGTCATGCTCATGATTGATTGTTGATTGTTTTGTGTGTGCGTGCATGTGTGTGTACATAGCTGCATACGGAGATGTGAGTAAAGAAAAGAAGAATCTCAGGATGACAACAGTGCAATGCTGCAGCACAACGTTCACAAAGTGGCATAAAGACACAGAGGAGAGGGGAACTGGGGGATAAGTAGATGAATATTAAAAGGGATATGAGAGAAGGAGGTAAAGGAGGGATTATTTCATGAGAAACGAAGGAGGGAGAAGCACCAACTGGGAATTCTGTTAAGGAAAGAGGATGAAGGAATCTCTCCTCTTTCTATCTGTTTTTCACCACTTCCATTTTCACAATTGACATTCCCTTCTCTTCCCTTTTGCTTTCTCTCCTGATATCCTGTGATGTTCTCTTTCACCCTTGATAAATTTGTCTGCTTTAATGTTTCCACTTCAGTATTATGCTTAGAAATCTCTGCAGATGCATTATTGTGTGTGTGTGGAGGCAGGGGGAGTGTGTTCATGTGTGTGTGTTATTTGATGATGGAGATGAAATAGGCTGCTGACCCTGCTTTGCAAGCACACACACAATCAGCTGCTCTGTGAATGCGCAGTTTGTATGTGTGTGTTTTACATTTTGGTAAAAAAAAATCATTAAAACAAGATGAATGTACAGCCATGCTAGCAGCTGTGGGAGGCTGTACATAGACAGAGCAGTACTTTGAGCTAAATGCTAACAATATCATATACGATGTTATTTATATTGTTAATATTAATGCACCACTGTATAAGCAGTGCTCAGAGCATGTGAACATGTTATCATGTTGATACGCATTAAGATTGAAGCATTGCCACACTTGAAGTCTCACAGAGCCGCCAGCATGTCTTTCAACGGTCTTGAAATGAATTTGACTCTGAGACTGAAGGGCTGGCTTTTAGCTTTAAGGGTGTTTGAGGGTGTTCATATGCATATTTGGTGAACAGCGCAGGACTCATTGCCCTTTTCATATGACATTGAAGCAGGACAATCATCCTAAATGTGCAGTGAAGGATAGGTTGTTATGTCTGAACAGTGGAATGTTCAAGTCAGTCACCTTACCTTAGTCCAACAAAGTATGCGTTTCACTGCGGACAACCAGACTAATGAACCCTATAGCGACTCCTCTTAGCTCGGGTTTGCTATGAGTTTGTGAGAAAAATATTTATATCTTGCTAGATGTTTGAATGTGTTCACTGACCATCCACTGAGCATTTTTACAAGGACAAATGTGAATGGCATTGTTGGGCACTGCAGCGATCGGGAAGAACAGGAGAACTAAGCAGAAAAAGTGCAATACCTTCTATTTGCCTGCCTCACCTCAGTGAGCTGTGTGGGTGAATGTGTGTGTGTGTGTGTGTGCGTGCACCAGGGAGACAGGAGATGAGACGGAGCAGTACTGATAAGCAAGCCTGAGCGACAGAAATCTAAAGGAGAAGTGTATGTAGTCATAAGAGTGTCAGACATAACATAACAAAACATAACTTACTTTCTTTCTTTCTTTCTTTCTTTCTTTCTTTCGTTCCCTTGTCCCTCTGCATAATATTACATTCCATTATCCTGCTCTCATTCTTGTTGTCCCTAAGGTCTTGTGCTGTTCTTAAATCACTCAGGGGACTTACACATTTCTACACACATCACACATTTCTACAATGTTCTTTCCCTGCTCACAATTTCATCATGTATCCTACTATGTGTTGTAAAAAGAAAGGTGAAAGAAAGAAATAGTAGAAGGATGGACAGAGGGAAAATGAATGAAGAAAGAAAGAAAAGGAATAAAGAGAATAAAAGAAAGGAAAGGAAAGCAAGCAGCCAGACCAAGTCAAAGACAGGAAGCAGCTAGTTAATGTACCTCCAGGCATTTCTTTACATCACTGCACGATGCAGTTGTAATGTACTGCGTTAGAAAGGCTAAGTGTACCAGAAAAATTGTGAACAAAAAAGCTGTGCAATTCGTTTCCTCTTCTCTCACTAATGCAAATCACCTGTGTCCTCCAGAAACCTCAGCGTTTTGCTTTTTTGTGCTGCGGCATCTTCCCCATTTGTAGAGAAGCCGTTCTGACCATGGGGCAAAACCAAACCACTACCCTGCCCTCAATTATTTACTTTCTGTGGGTATTTCTGTCTCATGTGAGTTTGTTTTTGTGTGTGTTTCCTGAAAGGGAAGGACATTTTTCATTATATATTTTTGAACATCTTCCAAATATCTGTGGGAAATATTTTGCAGATCAGTCTCCATTTGTTGTTCACATGTAACATGTCAGACATCACTGGTCTACTTTTAACAAGATGCAAAGCCCCTTTATACTACAGGAACATTTTTTGGCACCCAGGAACACTTTTAGGAACTGAACTTTCCTTTTTAATGTAGGAACCAGAGACTAAATTTAGTTCCCAAGTCATAGTTCTTGGACCCAAAAAAGTCTCTGCGCATCGCTCAGTCAAACACAAACTTCAGGCTGCTACAGCTTGTGTCCAGTTTCATTCACATAGTAAGCAAGCAACTAGTCAACTAGTATGAAAATTAAGGTTTTAAGGTTTAAGGTTTGCTTTAACCATAAAAACTAATAGCTTCATGTTAAAGAGAACCCATGGTTAAAAGATGTCAGTGTTGACTGCAGGTAGGAGACCAGATGCTTTGTATGCACAGTCATCTACCTGTCCTCCTCCTTAGAGATTTTACAGCTCTGTATCAAGATCATGTAACTTCCTCCTTTATTTCTCAATGATAACAGTCATTACTCATGACCACAAGAGGTTACTTGTCGGGAAAACGTAAAAATAGCCTACAAACAACAAATACTGACATTTGTCTTTAGACTCATCAGCTTCTTTATAGTTCTTCACATGTGGTAAAACTGAACTAAAATGCGCAAGAGGGCCAGACACAGTGTTCCACAAGAGGACAAAAGACAGTTCACACTAACAATAGTAAGAGAAAAAGAAGGAAAGAGAGAGGAAAATGTAGGTACATTTAGAAAATAGATGGGGTGATAGAGAGAAGTGAAAGATGCACACACACACAAACACCCAAGAATAATCCCTGATGTGGTCTTGGTGTAGCTGATGAAATACAGAAGTAATCGTCATATTGCAGGTGCTGTGCGGTAGAAAACCTTTTAGCTCTAAAAGAGTCACCTTATTAAAGTTCTTTGTTGGAATGCAGGAAGCTGCAAAATTGTACAACAGCAAGATGAAACAGTGATGACTTCTCTTTTACTATATTTATTGTATTACTAGATTGTATTACATTAACAATGATTTGATGCATAGATGCACTTGTCAATGGCAATTATCAAAAAAATGACATGGTGAGTGATGGTTTTTGCACCTTCCCCCAGAGGAATTTCTTTAGCTACTTCTGCTGCTCAATCTGTTTTCAGCCACCTTAAACCATTTGGTGGGGTGATACCTTTTATGCCACAGCTAGAGCTCGACTGATACTGGACACAGATTCTTTTAATTCAGTCATCACCTGATGCTGCCACATTGTGCCAAAAGTTGTGACAGGTTGAATATTTATGGCAGACAACCAGAATTTTTTTTTTGCATCAGCAAACCCTGCTGAGTTAATGTAATAATACTGCTGTGTGTTGACAACATGGTGCATTAGTTGTCTTCCTCTATGAAACACTACATGGAATAAAACTAGCTCATTTTTGCGTGTTATGTAGTCTGTTCCTGTTATTAGTTAAGGTTAAATAAAGACTGTAGTCATGGTAAAGAAGAACTGCTTTGGGTAAAGATTGCGAATGGATGTGAACAGCAGTTTTGGGTGTCAAAGTCAGACACCCACTGACCTCTTCCCTAAGAGGTTTTGCGGTGCTTCTTACGCCATTGCTTTTGAGACAACAGTCGTGATTTGATTGACCACAAGAGGCCCCTGTCAACACACAACCAATGCTGTGATGCTTTGAGGACAGTCCCAGTTTGCTGGATAGCTGAGTCTGCTCTCCATCCATCGCTTGTCCATTCAGCCTGGGAGCACAACCAGCTGTTTGGTCTCTGGGGCTCTGCAGTATTCTGTGCATATATGTGTGTGTCTGTGTGTGTGTTTGTGTGTGGGGGGTCAGTGGGTTGATGACTGAGCTAGTCCCCAGTCTTGTACCTGCGCCAGTTCTTGTTTTGCTGTTGTTGAATTTCAAAAAGGAACTGTTTTGTAAATTTGACTATACAGTATCAGCCACATGCACACACATACATCCAGACACAATAACTGTATGCTGTGTGTATGTGTGCTGAAATCTGCAGGGATCTCACTTATGTCTGCCCTATTGGTAATTTGACTGCTTGTGATTTTCTCAAGCTAAGAACGCCCACACTAATATACCAACATTCACAAACACACATGGAAAGATAGAAGATCAATATATGACCTTAGCAGAGTGCTCTCCTAAGTTGATGACCTCATCTAACCGGCCAGTTAAAACATCAATATGAGGTGGGCAGGCGGGGCCAAGCTGTCAATCATCATAGTGGGCAGTGGGAGGCTTCATTCAGTCATCCAGTCCCCTTTCATGAAGCTATTCTCAATCCGTCTTTAGTGCTATTTTCTCAAAATTTTTCTTAGTAGACGTTACAACTAAATATGAGAAAGAGAATTCTTAAATAGATATATAAGTGGAGCAATTGCAAATAATGTACAATAATGTACAGCCGAAAATGCAGCCCAGCTTGACTGTTGCAGACATATCTACTGCACCAAATCCACTGCAGTATATATATACCGTGTATATATATATATATATATATATATATATATATATATATATATAATTGTGTACAACAATGTAATAATTTATCCCACTAACAAGTGGTGTGAATCCCATAAATAAATCACAGTTACACTGGGTGACATTTTCCCTTATAACTATGAACACACAAGCTGTAGTTTATTTTGACTCAATCCCATATAATACACCGTCCTGCTGTCTCAAATACTCACTTGGATTAATCCAAAATTAATATGCCTATTTAGCCACGCTAGCAGTGTAGCCTTAGGGATGGTCAGTGCACCACATGGTCGAGACTGAAATATCTCAGCAACTACTAGATGCTTCAGACACTCATGTTCCCCTCAGGATGACTTGAAATGACTTTGGTTATACCTAACAGTAAAAATTTGTCCAATGCTTTATGGCCAAATACCTGCAAATGATCGACATTTTCATCAGCATTCTATAAATACCGGGTGCTATTTTATACAAATTTGGAAAGATTATGGAGGGAAGTTGCGCATTGGTACTTTCGACCCCATCAGTTGGGACGAAAGTAACACATGGTGGGGTCAAAAGTAACACACTGGTATAAACCTCAAATTGTTTTGACTGTTTTATTAAAGATGTCTGACAGTGTCATTGCAATATGTAATTGCAAACATATTATGTCCTTTGTCTCAATAAAAAATATTAAATTTCATTTTCAACTTCAATTTTCATCAACAATATGAACAGTATAACTGTTAATGATAAATTAACAGTGTAGCAGTGTAAAAATAGCATACTTTGTTTGCTGTATTACTGAAATAAATGCTCTTTTTTCATTAATTATCACAGTTATGACAGATATAGTGCTCTGCACCCTCAGTACATGTCTCACGGGACCAGTACAGACAAAAGAGACTGCATCCACACTTCCTCAGACAAGGATGAGCCGCACATCTCCATACACACAATAAACTATTTCTTATTTGAATTCTTTCATTCCACAGCTCTTTTCAATAACATAGTATACACACGTTGATGGACAACAGAAATGTTTAACTACATAAGTTATTCATAACTGACCATTACATTTAAAAATTAAGTTATGTATTTATATATTGAGCTTCTGAAAGTACTACGAAAAATTGATAAAGCCTGTATTCTTGTTTTTGGAAGGCCTACTCTTCACCTCGGTAGATACACTAGCAGTCATGAAACACAATGTTTGAATGCAGTTCGGTGTGTAGTTCTCTTCAAATAGAGAGGCTATATGGGAAAGGTAGCTTCTCACAAGGACTCTTGGCATATTCTGTGGGTGCCGTATGAAATACACGTTTTAATAAATGCTGTACCACATACCATTTTACCACATTAGCAGCAGGGCAAAAGAAACTCATTGTTACTGTAGAGGGACAAACGAGTCTGTTACTTTCATCAACATGACAATTCCTGACATTAAACCTGACTTGCTTCTATAAAACCTCTGACATGGCAAACTTCAGGATGTGTTAAGCTACTAAATGATTTGTCAAATGACCATGATTATGACATGTGAAACATACAACTCCAACTTTCACAAAAACAAAAGTTTAAAAGAAGTTGAGTTGAGCAGCAGCATTTTGTACCAACTTGAGATGGTTGAGGGAGCCCTGGCTCATACCTGAGTAAAGTGCATTGCAATAATCAAGCCAAGAATAGATAAAAGCATGTACAACCTTTTGTAGATCAGCATTTTATAAAAATGAACTAATTTTAGAGATTGTCTCGAGCTGGAAGAAACATGACTGAATAACATTTTTGACTTGAACATCAAAACAGAGGATAGCATCAAAAATACTCCCGGGTTTCTAGCAGCCTGCATAATATTATTACAGACTGCCAAGATTAGCACCAACGGAGCTGATGGAATTTGGGGGACCAAACAAAATGACCTCAGACTTATCATCATTAAAATTAAGGAAATTTTGGGACATCCAAGATTTAATATGAGCGAGGCAGGTTGTGAGGTTGGCTAGGCTGCTAGAATGTGTGGGTTTTAACTGCATGTGTGACTAAGTGCCATTGGCATAAAAATGGTAAAACACATTGTGACTTCAAATGAACTGGCCAAGAGGCAACATGTAAGCATGTATATAGAAAACAGAAGGGGGGCAAGAACTGAGCCCTGAGTGATACCACAACTCCATCGAAGAAATAGAGTTACCCAAAATGACAGAAAAGGTTCTGTCAGCAAGGAGTGCATAATCAGTTAATGAGCCAATCTCTTGATGCCTATCCAAGTCTCCAAGAAATGTAAGAGGATACTGTGATCAACTGTGTCAAAGGCTGCATGTAAATATAAAAAAAGTAAAATAGAGCATTTGCCTCCCTCTGCATTCAGCAGTTGGTCATTAGTAACCTTAACGTGTGCTGCCATGGTACTGTGAAGTGCTCAAAAAACACTATTATTATTCAAAAAAAGACATCAGTTGGGAATGAAAATACTTTCTCCAGAACTTTAGATTAAAATACATACTGTATAAAGATTGGTCTGCAGTTACTTAAGGACAAGGGTTCCAAATTAGGTTGCTTGGCATGACATGCCTAAACCTGTCTGGAAAAGAATCAGAGGTCAGAGAATTGTTAAAAATGTGCATAACAGGGCTAACAGTGGAAAATACCTTATTGAGCAGCTTTGTGAGGATGGATAAGGATAAGGTTGAAAGTGGGTAAAAGGCAGAATTAACATGGGGAAACAATGGAAACAATGCAACAGTGGGCCTGGGGACCTAATATTCTTCATATTATTTACAGAATGAGCAAGACATTTTTCAGGTCAACATCAGGTTCAGGAGCAGAAGTGGAAGGACCACTAATAACCCTAATAATAAGGGCTTGGGTGTGAGTGTTCAGTCAGGCGACGTTACTTGATATTTTATTTTATATCTGTACTGAGAGGAGTTAAAATGGAATAAAGGGATGATGAAATAAAAGCATCACAGACTTTAGCAGCAGAACCAGAAATGAAAATATGGTGGTATGTTGTAGGGAATAGAGAATAGGACTAACGAATTTTAGTGGAACTTTAAAAAACACAGCTTTATGGTCAGTTACAAGCATATCCACCAAATTAAGGCACTCAAGAGAGAAACCACATAAGACTACTAGTCTGGGTCTGAGGTGTGACCTTAAAATGAGTGGCCCCTTTAACAGATTGAATGAACTTAAAACTGTCTAAAATGAGAGGTGAGGGAATGAGGCTGACAGCATACATGAATAATAAAATCATATAAGCACCCTGTCATATCTCTGTATGACAATGGATAAAACTCAGGAATAAAATTAACTCATTTAGGTGGCCCAGGGTCAGTGATAAAGAAACTTAAAACTTTAAAGGAAATAAAATAATTAAAGTTAACCGGATGCAATTGAAGACCTGACTCAACCTGGAATATGAACATATACAAAGTTAGGCGACCTAGCCTCAACCAGGGGATCAGTTATGATAAAAAAAAAAAAAAAAAGATGAATGATGAAATGATGAAAATTTTGAAGTTTGTGATTAAAATCTTAACTGGTTATCATGATGGTGAAACATTGATTAAGAATTGTAAACTGTGGTGGTGGTAGTGTGGGTGGGGGTCTGTGTGGCCACAACAGTAGCAGTAAGTGTCAGACAGCGCCTCAACTGGCCTTATCTCTCTCCCAGGTATGTACTGTATTCACTTTCTAGCAGCAGCTACTTTTGGCCCTCACTCTGAGCCTTGGCAGCCTGGGGCACTATTTGGCAGAGCTCCTTCCTTCCTACTTAGTGTATTGGAGCTAGCTTGAGCGAGGCACTGCAGCAATCTGCAGCCTGCAGCAGTGCTACAGCAGAACAGGGAAGGATTGAGGACGAAAGCCATTCACATACTTTTCCAGGAGTTTCCTCCTTTTTTTTTTTTTTTTTTTTAGATCATTCTATTATTTTGATTTTTTTTTTATTAGGACTACTTCATCTTCTTTTGGTCTTTCTTTTCTTTTTCTCCATCATACAAATACACACATAATATGTCCTTTAACACAGCCCCTTTTTGGCTTATTAACCCAGCCAAGTGGACCCATCTAGATGCACACACACTTAGACGCAGCAGGTTTTGCAGTGTGGCTCAGGGCTGTTTTAGTACTATAGCCAGTGTACGGATGGGTGGCTCTCTCAGTGCCAGAGACTCGTCGCTTTGTGACAGCACCTCTCCTCCTCCTGCCTTCCTGTCTCAATGTTCTACCTTGGGTATCTGTTGGTCCGTGTCATTATAGCGCAGTAGGGAGCTCCAGGCATTACATTAGCTTGTAACTTGTCTGCTCTCCCTCCACCAGTCCTGCTCCCTCTCCCTCTGCCCAATCTTTTCAAGCACAAACTGCCTTGCTTAGCAGATTAAATTAGCCAAGAAAATACATCTTTTCCTCCTAAATGAGCTCCAACCTTAGTTGGTTATTCTTAGCGTACACCACCTGGACATACTGCAACACAGTGGGGAACAAGATCCAAGCTGGCTGTGTTCATGACTTATGGAGATGTGTTGTGATTGATGGGATTTAATCTATCGGTTTATAATGAAAAGATATCAAGGCTTTTTGTTTTTAATCGAAAAGAGTCCTATCGATCCTCTCCTCTCCACTACCCCCTTCCCCCTCCTTGCTGATTCAGTGCGGCCCAGCTTTGCTTACGCATATGTCTGGTGATGGCTGGACAGCAATTACTATCAGAGTGCTTTGGGAGGTTTATGAAAGGCTGAGGCTGGTTGGCAGTAGTAGGCTTCTCTGTCCATCTCTCTGAGGAGGGTGGAAGAAGAGAGGGAAGAAGGGAAGGAAAAACAGTGTGGTATAGAAGTATAAAAGACTACCAGGGAATTTGGAGCCCTCTGGAGCCCTGAGGGTCTGGGACAATGGGACAGTCACTGGCTTTGCTCTGTTGGTAATATCTTTGGGTTTTAGACCATTGGCCAGTTTAAAGGTATACTATGCACGATCTTCCTAAAAAACAATGTATAGACTCATACAAATTTATCAATCATCACTTATGACCCACTCCAAGTGTCTGGCAGTATATGCATCTGCAGAGACACTGACCTCTTCCTGTATTTTCTTATTTTTATTTATTTATTTTTTGTTTGTGTTTTTTTGCATTTGAGATGTTTCCTGCTGTCAACTTTTGAGAAGTTGCCCCCAGTCAATAACAGCACACTGGGGGTGAGGTTGGGACTCTGTAGTCTCCATATCTCCACTCTGCTGTCTGTCTATCATGGATGAGCTCTCAACCGTACACAAGAGATGTGATGGAAGTAGTTGTGTAAAGAATCCAAACGAGAGCTTGGCAGAGAAGTTCATCAAAGTGTCAGATGAATGTAAGACCTAAAAGGACCACTGCTGCTGGTCTCAAAGCTTCTTTAATATTACACATTTGGTCAGACCTTTGTGCTTGTTTGTGTGGAAGTTAATCTTTGATACCTCCTGCATGTCGCCATCTGTCAGCAAAAAGGAGAGAGGCTGAGATAGAAAAATGAAACAGCAAACAGGTTGAGGGATGCAGAAAACCATGAACTGCAGTGAGGACGCAGGCAGCCAGACAGACGACTAGACAAAGAGCAAGAGATAAATCAGCATAAACAGGGAAAATGAAGTGGAAGGAGAGAGTGGGACGTCCACAGAATGAGGTACGCCAAAATGTCCCACCTACTGGAACGTACTGAGAACTAATGCACTGCACCACTTCCTGCTGTCAGAAACAACACACAGCTAAAAGACCACATACAGACTGCCTCTCACCTGAACCCCTGCTGCTATGTCTTGCTTTCATCTCTCACTCCCTCACATATACACACATATTCACACAGCCTGTCCAGTTAGATTCTTACTGACTTGGCAGAAGTCACACCTCAAAAGTGCGTGCGTGTGTGTGTGTGTGTGTGTGTGTGTGTGTGTGTGTGTGCAGAGGGATCCCAGCCAAGATACTGCTGTATCCTCCTCCTGGGGAGTAAACAGTATGCAAATCTTCAGCCAGGCTATTTGTAGTGAAGTCACCTTTACAAGGGACACTGTGTTTGTGTGTGTGTCTTTTCTGCAGTGTAAGAGAGGACATCCCGATTGCTGCGTCACTGCTACAGGAGAGAAAATGTGATGTAATTAATGAAGTATCTGCTTGTATGATCATTTGGCTGCAGTCACAATTTTAAAACTGTGGTCTAAGTGGATACACATATATAAATACACATGTCCACATACAAGCCTTTTCTTATTTTCAACAAGTCCTCCAAATTAAACAACATGATACATCATTTATAACACAAGTGTTTTCTGACCCGACCCCTATTGGCAGGATGACATCTTTTGACTACGCCTTCCAAAACTGTTATCGATAAGATTGAATTGAATTGAATTGAATTGAATCTCTGTTGCAAAAATCAAAACAGTTCAGTTTGGTTAGGTTTATACACAAAAATGATTTGTTTAAGTTTAGGGAAAGATCATGGGTTGGTTTAAAATGATTACTTTGTTAAGTTTAGGGGACCTTTGTTGACATGGTTACAATGCTAAACACTTAAGGATGAACAAGCATGGACATGAAGACACCAGTGTTGAGTGTTGGTAGGAAACAGGAAACAGTTCTGAGTATTCCGTGTTAAAGTTTAATATTTTATTTGACATCCCTCCACTCAGACCTCCTCCCTATTCATGCTATAATAAAATCATTGTACTGCTTCTTTTGTCCCATTGTTGTCAAAACTCAAAATTTGCACAGCTGCCAGAGGGGATTGTGACTTGAATATAAGCATATGTCATTTTTAGACATTTGCTGAAAACAACTGATGACAGTCTTATTTTAATCATCAAATTTGCTTTGCCAAATTACATTTGTAGGAATACAGTTGTTTTAACATTTGACACCAGAGACTGGGTGCAAAATAACTGAGTTATGATTAGGGAAAGATAGTGGTTTTGGGAAAACTTTAAAAACGTCAAGTATTTATGTACAGATTCAACAAATCCGTCTTGCTGTAGATTCACATTCATCATACAAATGTGATAGTTGTATCGATCTTCTCATCTAACGCTCTGCAAAAGCATATTTGACAAAATGTTTAACTTTTCCTTTAAAACTCACATAAATAAATAGTAAATAAATTAAATTTGTAGGAGACAGTGTACATGAGCTTCTGCATCCTATGTGAACCTTTAGTCTTTTTTGCTTACACTCATGGTAGGTTGCCTCATCGTATCTCCACCAGCTGGAGGTCACAGCTTACTTCATGTACCACAGCTCTCTCTCTGTAGTTTTGTCAGTAGCCTTCACTCCTCCTTTCTTTCCCTCCCTCTCTCCACTGACATGTAGGTCAGCGTGGGATCAGTGTGATGAGTTTGGGCACAGATCTCCAGCCTGGTCAGACTAAATGACTCTAATTAGAAGCTTTTGATCCTCTGTCCCAAGCTGAGAGCAGGTTTTTTCTTGCTTCATCCCCATCATGCGATTGTTTTTATCTTCTTTCACTTCCTCCATCATCCCTCTCTTTCTTTACATCTGTCTTCCTTGCTGACTTGCACACTTGCTTTTAGTTGTTTGCCTTCATCCCTCCCTCTTCCATCATCCCTCCCCTTCTCTCTCCCTCAGTATTGACATTATTAGCCAAGTACTTAGGTAATGAGTATTTTCTGAGTCACCGGAAGATGTTTTAGTGTTGTTCCTTCCAATATGCTAACACAAGCAAACCTGTGTAAGACCACTTAAATGCTTTCAACCAGCTTGTATGTTTTGGTCAGTGTTTGCTCTTATTTGTAGACTTTTACATGTCAGCAAAATGTGTTAGTATTATAGCTGTATTTATTTACTTTTGGCCATTAGGGGCATAAAATCTGAGAGACACACATCCCTGACATACAGTGTTGTTACCATATGCTAATTGTTATAGCTATCATGTTAGCAAGTGCCTAAACATCTGGCTGACACAGAGCAACTGTATCCTAACATAAGTTTCTGTCAGCCTTTCGAATGTATATCCAATATTCACGTTTTTTTCACTTTGGCTCAGTCTCCACAAAAATAAATTTGGCTTTTTAGTTGTTAACTGTTTAAGTTTCTTCACCAGCTTGCCACTAACAAATGAATGAATTGTCTATTCAGCTTACACAGAGAAATATTAGCAATATTTTTGAGTCATGATTCTGTCCAATAGTCAAAAGTTGAATATTCACATTTCTTTTAGTCTTTGGTCTCTACCAACTCCTAAAATTAAAAAAAACTGGCCCTGCGGCTGCGAGACGTTCAGCCACAGTCTAACTGTGCTGGGCAGATATTTTATTGAAAGCTAATATATATTGAAGATGGAATAATTGATTTTTTTGCATTTCTGTGGCAGAGGAACTCACCTGCTCACATAAATCACAAAATCACATATTTCAATTTCCTGTTTAGACATCGAAGCAGCATTCACATATATTGTGGTTGTGTTTCTGTTCTCCTGATGAACGTAAGTTCAAGCAACTTTGTCTATCCTGTGTTTGATGCCATGTAGCTTTTTTTCTGAAAATAGCTGCCTTGTGAAGCTAGAAACAGTCGTGAGGTGCACAACCAAACACAAAGGTAATGGTGGTAAAAAAGATAACTGATGGGGAAGCGGAGAGTTTGGTAATGCTCCTCTGGATTTGTCACTCCTAATGGTCCTTTTCCATTACATATAAAGAAAGAAAAGACAGAAAGAAAGGAAATAAATGAGAAGGGAACAAAAACAAGCATTGGGTGAGGAGAGATCTAACGATACCATGGGATGACAGAAATGGAAGGACATAAATGAAGGAGAAAGGTATAAAAAGAGTGACAGAAATAGAGGAGAGAATAGCAGAGACAGGAGGGAGAAAAGGTAGTCAGTGATGAATAAGATAAAGAAAGAAAGCTAAAGAAAGAGGAGATTGTCCAGGGGAAGAAGTAAGGAAAGAGATTTAGGTCATTCTGTGCAACTGTCAGGACCGAAGGAATGTGATGGAGAGGATGAAGAAGGGACGTATGAACGAAAAAAGAGAAGAACAGAAAGAGCAGGATGAAGTCTAGTATTGCTTGTGTCTTGTAGATTAAATGACAAATAGAACATGGAAAGTGTCAGTGTTTTGTTCATTGTGATTTTTTTTAAGAGCCTAAACGAAGTATACAGATATTGTTGATTGTATATAAAATTACGCAGCCCATCAAAAAGACTTATGTAAAGTATGTGAAAATTTATATTTACTTACAATTGTTAAATACAGTACATGTCACCTACATTTCAATTATAAAATACAAGAAAATGTATTCTATATTATAAATGTCTTAATAAATAAATTTTGTATGTATTATAAAATATATAAAATCAAGCTTAATCTTCAGAATTATAAATTTCTCATGTGTGAATGGTGATTTGAACTCAGCATGGGAATGGCAGACCCTGCCACTGCTACCATGTAGCATACAATGTCAAACTTCTGTATAGAGAGATAATTAATAAATGCAAATACACTGAATTGCTATTGTTGACAAAATGTTATAAATAGTATCCATAACCATAAATAGTATCAAAAATAGAGTTTGTTTTCATGAAAAACTCAGAGTGGACAAATGATTCTATAAAAAATATTTGTCTGTCTCACAGGTCATATCAAAGCAAGTAAAATGATTCCCCTGATCTATAAAAATGTTCCTCCTACTCTTTAATTCACAGAACAGACACAGACATTAGCTTCAGGAGCAGGTTAACCGTGTAGCACAGGTTTGCATGGTGGTTTACTCCAGTTAAAATGGACCAGCTTCATGATACTGGAAAGCCCGAGTCAAGCTTTGTGATAAATGTCCCTTATTGAGTTACACATGGTTATTTCATGCTAGTTGTAAAATAATATTACTGTTATATTATCCTAACTGGGAAAATCTGTGTGTGTTTCAGTCCTCGCAAGGGGTTTGTGTCAAAGTCAAAGCCTTTGTTTTTTTTTAACCCTCAGCCTGCCACAGTGGTAGCTAAAGTCCTCATATCAACCAGCCAGACAATCACATTACTTTACCAGCCATCTATGATGCCAAATGATGGCTGGTTACCTGCCAAAGTGTCTGGCAGAGTAGACAGACTCACCAGCCAGACACATTTGGGCAGCATTTGGCTGGTAGAAGGTGTTTCCCACTGAAAGATCTCAGATGCAGGATCTCATATGCAGACTGTCAACTGGCAACAGAAATAGAAAATTATTGTACTGTATGTCAGTGAATCCTTTATAGTTTCATATGGTATTTTTAAGGACTGAATAAACAATTGCAGAAAAGGACAGTTGTCACAAAATCTGCTTCGTAACATCTCTGGCAATGTTAGTAAATGGAATATAAAAGTAAGAGTTAAACAGGAGGTCCGAACACCATTAGGTAATAAACCTCATGTTTCTTGCTGTGTTACTGCCACCCGTAGATAAGTGGAGTAGTGTGAAACCATTGGTAGGAAGAGACCTCCCAAAAAGAATGACAGCTTCAGCAAGTTGCCCCAAGCCATCTAGCAACTGTGGTAATTATGGCCTCAGCCAAAGAGGAACTAAGGTGATGTTATTATAGAGTGACAAAGTCCATGTAGGGAGAAGGTCGAGGTGGACAGATAGGTCAGCAAACCAACTTTAACACTGGAGACTGCTCATCTTTTTTTTTCAACCACGAGTCAATGTTGTTTTTTTAAAGCATGAACGTGATGGTTCCCTGACCTTTACCAAGTGTTTATTACTGTATGCCATGTACTGTGTGCCATGATGACAGAGTTCCCCAAACCTTAACCTACAGTCATAGTCATTTTAACCTAAACCTAACCAAGTTAGTTTTGTGTCTATATCTTACCAAACTGGAACCATAGGTTGTCAGATCAGACCAGATCAGATATTTTTCAATAGTGACTTGCAACTGTTTTGGAAGGCACAAACAAATTACGTTGCTCTGTCAATAGGGGCGTTCAAGCAAAACTGCTTTAGAGGGCATGGACAAACAACGTGTTTTGTTGCTTGAGGGGCAGGAGTGTGTTTGCATCTTGTGTGCGTGTATGTGCATCATTGCATGTACAAGAGAGAAACAAAACCTGGTCCCACTTATAAAAACAACTGCTCCATAGCACTATTAGTGGTTAGAAACTCCACAAGGCACTATTACCATTGTCATTGTTAGCATGTTAGCATACTGATGCATTTAGCGCACTGCACCATTTTCAGTCACATGGAATTCTAACATGAAACTCAGGTGATTTACTAAATTGACCAAAAACAAGCATCCCTGTCTCGTTATTGTATTTATAGACAGACAGCATAAATTTTCACAAAGAATTTGCTCTATCATAATAGATTTTTCCACTGAGGTTTAAAATTACTTATACCATTATAAGAAGATGTTATATGATTCCCATATCTGATAAGAAATGGACTGTACAGGTAACTGCCCCTGCCTCAAGAAACAGCAAATAATACCCAAATAAAATAACTTAGCAGGTGAGCGATACTGCAGCAAGATCACTGTATATTCATTTTGACACTGACCAAAATGGACTGACATTTTTTCAAAAGGTGCAGCATCCATTTAAAGACGTAGCTTGCCAAGGCAAGTTGTAAAATTAAATGTGAGGATGTTTGTTCCGTGTATCCTTCTGTATCTGTTTTTAATGACTCTCCAGCACCCCGAAAATTCTCAAGAACGTGTATGTGTCTGTGTGTATCCAGGGCAGCCCTAGATAGCAGTGTTAAATTAGACCATGATAATAAGCTGTGGGACTTGATGTGCTCCCTGAGGATTAGAGGAAGACTTCATCTGTCTGTCTTCATCACTGACCTGACACACACATGCGTACACACACACACACACACACACACACACATGCTTGAGAGCATACTTACATATGCACTGTATATACTTAAGCAATCGCACAGAGCACTTCATTACAGGCATAAACACATGTAGTGGTTGAGTGAATATACTGTACATGCATGTGCAAGTACAAATGCACTTTACAGGAGCAGCAGACACACACACACACACACACACACACAATGGAAAGTCGACCTTCATTAATGACCTAACAGACAGTTGCTGTGTGAGATGTGAGCATGCACACTTATGTGCACACACACATAAACAGGAAGTGGTTTTGATATGGTTTGACTGGTTTTAAATCTAATGAAGTGAGTTGCTGGGTTTGGGTTGCGAGAGAGTACTGTAACTAAAGTGTAATTAATAGTATTAATGATGGTTTTCCTGCTATGACAAAATGCCCAATTTATCAGGTCTGTTCTCACTGTAAATACTCCCACTTAAACAAATTATTCAACAACATTGTGTGATATTTCAAAAGCGGATGATGCACAGTTGTATTTGTAGCACCCAATAACATAAACAGTCTACACTGTTTTAACAGACTGCTTATAGTGATTTACAACTTGTTACTGTTACTGCTCAGCAGGGGCCGATAAAAGATTTACGTTGGACTTTGAAGCTCCGAGCCTGAAGGATGTCAACTGAATGCTACTGTTATTGCATTTCTAAATTTCCCTGTTAATGCGTGTCTAAATTTGACTAATTCAGAAACTTCAAGGAACATGGGCATGTGGGGAGCATGCTATGAGTTTTTAATTATTTGCCTATGAAACAAAGCCTTTCAAACTTGACGCTAGTGAACCACAAACGATGCAATAATTTTACCAAAATAAAAAAAGATCACACAAGTGACAGAGCCCGGAAGAGTAGGGGTCTGACTTGACTTATTAGATATCTTACCTCAGAAATCCAGGTGTAACCAGCCTGTGGGTGCTGCACCTGTCACCCTTAGCACCTGTGCCTCCTGCAGACATGAACAGGAAACCAAATTTTGTTAATGTTCATGATGCTGTGATCCTGATCTCATAGATATAGATCTCAGATATGTATGAAAACAGTGGATTTTTAACATAAAACTAAGTGAAACCATGACAAAAATTCCCCAAAATAATTTGTCCTTAACTTAAATAGGTCTTGCTAGAACATTTTCTGGAAATATTGTATATGGTTCTTTTGATTTTAAATGCAGTTTGTCAAAATTCCGTTCAGCTCTATGTATTGAAATATACATCCATTTGGGGTGCGAAAACAAGTTTGTGTAATTTGGGTGAACCGACCTTTTACATTGAAAAAAACCTGGCCTAAAACTAGTTTACAAGCTTTTCAATGTTTATTTTTCCAGTTAAAGGTAATAAAAAATGATGAATGATAAAATGACAGTGTGTAATGTAAAAGGGGTCACATGTGGTGACAAACTCACAGAAAATTAACAACTGACTCCGCAGTTCCCCTCAGCTCTATAGAGCATTTTAACAAGAATGAGAGAGGTAGGAGGAATAGTAGGGGGCAGGGAGATGCTGCAGAGAAAAAGAAATCTCACTATATACACGTGAGCGCTGTGCAGAAAATGACTGATAATATATTACATAAAATATATGAATGATTTGCCAGTTGAAAGTTAGATGTGTTTGTGTGAATATCTGCCTGTCAGTGGTCTGATGGGTGGTCTCAGACAAATAGATGATCATTGATCCTATGCTATGCAAAAAAGACTGGTCAACCTATGTGATGTATTTATACACACACATCAATAGACATTTGTTTAAGTTCCATAATACATGACTTGTGTTTTCATAATGGTGCTCACAGTAAGGCATACATCTCATTATTCCTCCAATGTTCATGTAGCCACTTATTTTCTCTTTATATACACTGTGTATCCACTTGTTCTCTTTTTCTCTTTCAAACACACACACACACCGATACCCTGTGTATCTCATTACTTTTACACCCTCCATCCATCATCCTTCCCTCTCTCTCCTCTCCCTTCCTCTATCTCTCCGACTGTGCTGTTATCAATGGGATTGCAGCAGTCAGGACATTTGCACTGAATTAACAGCATTCCTCCACTTTTCTCGGTGTGTTATTGCCGCCCCCTGTCTGAAGCTGGTTGGCATAACCACTGCTTTTCACATACTGCAATGGCCCAAACCCCTCCTCCTCCACCAGCAATCTCATGAACACCAAAACACTAATGACAAAGGTTTGAACTGGCCAGAAAAAAAATGTGTGCAGGTGTGACAGTTTCTTGTAGTCTTGTTTGAGATAAAGGAGATGATATATGCTTGATGCACAAAATGTAACACGCCTCCCCACCCTCTCCCCCCTCCCCCCATCTCTGTTTCTCTCTCTCCGCAGTATGTGGCATTTGGCTCACTCTTCTTCATCCTCCTCTCCATCTCTACTTTCTGCCTGGAGACCCATGAAGCCTTCAACACCATCTATAACAAAACAGAGATCGTCACAGTTGGCAACACGACGCATGAGGAGGTACAGTGAAGATTTAGCGAATGTTTCTTTTAGTATTAAAGATGATAATGCAACTGTTAAAGGCACACTCTGGCCATCCAATATTGCCTTTCTGTCAAGCTGGGAGATTTGTGAGACACATCAAAAAATTTAATGATGATGAAATTAAGTGGAGGCCTGGTTTTAGCGTATGGGTCAACCACCAAAAATGCTCAATACTATATTTCCCATGATGCAATCTATAGCATCCTTTTGCAAGACCCTGCAATGTAAAAGCCCAAGATGAACCATTTTTCTCAGACTTGACAAAGCTCCTCCAGGTCTGCATAAGTTTGCAACACACAATTGTTTAAGGGTCTACAGTACTGCTCATAACCAGTAAACTGACATTTATTGTAAAATCAGTGGATTGCCTCTTTAATGAGACACAAATTCACACTTTTTTATTAGAAGGTCACTCAGAGAATGGAAAAGTCAGCAGTAGTAGTTACCAAAACTAGGAACTGAAGTGTCTAGGTAGCAAATCCTGAATACAGCAGTGCAAGATGAATAACATGAGAAGCCTGTTGGATTATAAAGCCTGTATTATATGGATTAGAAATCCTGTATTAAAGGCCTCATGAATTGTGTTTTTACATCATTTGACTTTCCTCTGGATTTTAAATTTCTGTATCAGAAGGGTTCGCTCGAGGTTAGTCGGGATTGCCCACATTAAGTCATGGGGGTTTTTTTTAGTGGACAGAGTTTCTATACACCTATATGGATAGTTCAAGAGGACTTGCAAAGGAACTTGACAGGAGGTGAAAATATTGGGACTATAAAGTGCAAATGCATATGACAATTTGATGGTGAATATGAATAATGAATGCATGAAAAAAGGTTTGATAAAAATCAACTTTTTTTTTCTTCCCCTGCAGATAGTGTATGAGGTAGTCACAGATGGCTGGCTGACATATGTGGAGGGTGTCTGCGTCATTTGGTTCACCATTGAGGTGATGCTGCGTGTCATCTTCTGTCCTGATAAGGCAGAATTCTTCCGCAGCGCCCTTAACATCATAGACTTTGTGGCCATCGTGCCCTTTTATCTGGAGGTGGCACTGAGCGGCCTTTCCTCCAAAACAGCCAAAGACGTGCTGAGCTTCCTGCGTGTGGTGCGCTTTGTTCGTATCCTGCGTATATTCAAGCTGACCCGCCACTTTGTCGGTTTACGGGTCCTGGGCCACACTCTGCGGGCAAGCACCAACGAGTTCCTGCTGCTCATTATCTTCCTGGCGCTGGGCGTCCTCATCTTTGCTACCATGATCTACTACGCCGAACGCATTGGTGCCGACCCAGACGATCCAACTGCTGCAGCCCATACCAACTTCAAGAACATCCCCATCGGCTTCTGGTGGGCTGTGGTGACCATGACCACACTGGGCTATGGGGACATGTACCCTGAAACATGGTCGGGAATGCTGGTGGGTGCCCTCTGTGCCTTGGCCGGTGTGCTGACCATTGCCATGCCTGTGCCCGTCATCGTCAACAACTTCGGCATGTACTACTCCCTGGCCATGGCCAAGCAGAAGCTCCCTAAGAAGAGGAACAAGCACATCCCCCGAGCACCACAGCCAGGTAGCCCCAACTACTGCAAGCCAGATGCCCTGGCCATGGCGACCGCCTCGCCACACAGGCTGATGGGCAATGTACTCGGGCCAGGCATGGTGGGATCTGGAAGTATGATGGGTACAGGAGACTGCCCACTGGCACAGGAGGAGATCATCGAGATCAACAGGGCAGGTGAGTGATTTAACAGAAATGAGATCATGCTGAATGTTATGTAAACTTTTTCAAAATAAAAAGCAGCCTTGGAAGTACAATATTTTTAATGCAAGTTCACCATTCAAATGTTACATGATTGGGGTGAAATCAATTCATTATAACCAAATCACTGAAAACAATGGATCTGCTCATGGGGAAAAAAATATTTCACCTCTAGTACAACTTTGAAACCCTGAGGAGTCTCTCTTTATCCCAGGATCAAGTCTTGCGAGGGAGATGTCTGATTATCTGTTAATCTGTCACTCATTTTTTTAGATTAATTGATTACTTGTTTGATTAATTTATTTATTATTTTCAATAATTGTCATAAAATAGTGAAAAACACTCATCATCAAAACCCAAGGTGACATCTTCAAATAGCTTGTTTTTCCTTGCCAACAGCTCAAAACAATGGTATTCAACTAACAACGACATAAAACACAGAAAAGCAAATTCTCACCATTTGAGGGGCTGGAAATAGAAAAGGATTGACATTTTTGCTTGATGATTAACTTAAATGAATAATTAGCTATCAAGGTTTCCTCCTTTTCAAACACTAATTTGAACAATGTGTCAATATAACAGAGGCCTCTGAATCATTGATCTAATTTTAACCAATACCACATCTTACCCCAAAACACCAAAGTGTGGAGTCTTGAATTTCATTGTGACAGTCATTAAAAAGGGCTTGACTTGGATGCAAGTGTTGGAAAATGGTTGAGCAGTAGAGGTTTCTTCATTTGTGTGTATGAGCTTGGAAATTCTCTTAGACATGGTTTGGCATGGTTGAAAAAGGATTTGTTGTTGTATCAGATATGTTTCAAATCTTATACTACTTATACAGTTCCAAATTCTAAAGCTAATCACTGGAGTCGCCTGAACAGAAATGATTATGTAAAACTTTTCTCATTTTCACATCAAACTGATGACCAGAGGTCACGATTTCAAGCACTGAACTGATGTGAGAAGTGTGTGTCTAACAGGTTTTGAAGCTGTAAATAACTTGATGATGTCCTCGTTCTTGCTGGAGTGGAGTACACTAAAATAGATTTTAATTTACGATGGGACAAGAAAGATGAAAAAAAGCTTATTACTTTCTCTCGACAAATCCATCTCTTTCCTCTCGCAGCCAGATACTGAACCACCAAGGCTGACATGTTCAGATAATCCTGGATTGGGTCTATATAGATATACAGTATTTTCTGTCTGTCGAAACATTGATCCATCTCATCTCAGTTCTGCTGTTTTAATGGACACATACATCATCTGCACTGATACACAAATTTGTATGTGTGTGTGTGTATGCGTGTGTAGTGTGTGCCTTTACAGGATTTAAGGTTTTTAACTATCAGTTGTCTTGAGATTGCCTTGCTACCACAGTGTCTGACAGCAAACTGACATGTAATCAGTGTGCATGTGTCTGTGTGTGTGCGAGTGAGTGTGTGTAAGAGCACTGAAATACTTGCTTTTAAGTAGGTATCTGCATTCACATTGTTGCATATCATTAGTTCTTTCTCTCTGGTTCTGCATATCTTTAGATATTAATACTACTTGTCTGCAAAATGCAATTGAGCCCCTTAAGTGTCGAGGCAGTAAATCAGGATATACAGTAAGGTTGGCAACACACTTAATAAACCATAGCATCAATGGCTGAACGCTTTTCAGGAGAAACTAAGAATACCATCTGAAATAGCTGCTTTTTCTGCTGAGATCTCAGCATTAACAAAATATCTTACACTGAAAGTAAATCTTTCACAGTATGGAGAGCCAGAGACTCCAAAACTTTTCATGTGAACAATGTGAGTGCAACACTATGAATGTCCTCCAGGCTGTCTGAAAATGTGCCACATTGTCTCCATATTTAAACAATATCTCGTTTCTAGCTGTGTGGCTGTTTAGAACATCAACAAAAAACTTTTGATTTCTGACGTCGCACAAACTAGTTCTGCAAAAAGCACAACCTGACTCTAAGTCTCATTACCAGTTTATTGTGTCCTTTCTCTCTATCTCTGGCCGTGTGTGTGTGTCCACTTCTCTGGCCCATGTCTGTAACTGTTGAGCAGTAAATCATATCAGATTAGATTTGACAGCTGTGGTGAAAGCTACAAACGCTGCTTCCCCTGTAGCCATCTCCTCTTTTGTGTTTGTGTGTGCGCACTGTATATTTTCTTTCCCTCACTCCTTCTCACACTCCTTTGTTTAATCTTTCTTATTCAGTGCTGTTAAATGCAGTGTGTGAGTGCATGAAGTGTGTGTGTGTGTGTGTGTGTGTGTGTGTGTACGTGTGTCTACAGCCTGTTCTACTGCAGTGTGTTGGTCATGTGATCAGGATAGCTATCACAAGGCACTAACGTTCCTTTACACCCCCCCTCTCCTTCTTTCCCTCTCTCTTCCATCATTTCTCCATCCTCTCTTTACCCTCCTTAATTTTATTTTTTACATTCTAATGTTTTATTTTTTACTTTTCTTTCATATCCTGTTTTTTGACTTCTTTTTCTATCCTCCAAATCTTCCTTTTCCATTTCCATTACTTTCATGCTCTTACCATCCCTGTTTTTCTCAATGAGTTCCCCCCATGCTCCTCCTCCTGCTCTCTCACTACCATTAATCTTCTCTTCCTTTTACCCTCCTCCTCCTCACTCTCTCTCAACTTCCCCCCTCCCCTCTTCTCTACTTGTGCCCTGTCCTCTCCTGTCTCATCCTCTCCTCCCATCTCCTTTCCTTTCCTTGCTCTCCTTTCTTCTTCTCTTTTCTCCTCCTTCCCCTCTTCTCTCCTGTTTCTTCTTCTTCTCTTCCCTCTCATCTTCTCCTCCTAACTCTTTTCCATGTGTCCTCTCCTCTTCTATCCTCTTCCCCTTTATCCTCTCACCTCTACAAATTTCCCTTCCCCTCTCTCTCCTTTTCTTCTGTTGCCTCATCTGTGCTGTCCTCCACCTTTCCTTTCATTTCTACCACTCTCTTTCTTTACATTCACTGCTGCCCCCCCCACCTCACCCAATCTCTCTGCCCCCCTCTCCCAGACTCCAAGCAGAATGGCGACGCAGCAGCCAATGCAGCAGCCCTGGCCAACGAGGACTGCCCCACCATCGATCAGGTCCTTGGGGATGAGCGTAGCCCGGCCACCGGGGGCCTTGGCTCCACCACCAGCCGCGAGCGCTACCCACACGACAGGGCCTGTTTCCTGCTGAGCGCCGGGGAGTTCCAGCGCACGACAGATGGGAACGTTCGGAAAGGTAGGAGGGCGGAGGGTGGAAGGCGGAGGATGGAGGGGAGTGGAGGAGGAGCAGGGGGAGGACGGTACTTGAGTGACAGCAGTGGGCTGTCGCTCGATGCATGGTCCTGATTGATTTGTGCTGACAGTGTGTAGTGCGCAAAAACATCAACACACACATGTAACAGTGAGACACATACAGTATGTTCAAAGCACACACACATATCCAATTACAAATATACATACAGTGGGTGGACGGAATAATAGAACACCTAACAATGTAAAAATGCATTTTACAGGCATTCATGGCATTGTGTCCACCCTACTGCAACTACAGAGTGTGTGCAAACACAGAGGCATACAGCAAAAAGTAGATGCAAAAGCGCACACACCATACAGACAACATAAAGAAAATATAGTGTATATGTAGAGGCTTTTATGCCAAGTTTAAAGTAAGACTCAGCAAACCCCACAAACACACAACAAATTACATTTCCCCCTCATTCCCCTTCCTCAATTTGAGTAACACCTCAGACTCACTACCTTCAGACCATTCAACAGCTCTCTCCAGTGGTACAAATAACATATCCATGTCCAATGAAAGGCATTGATATTTAATCCAATGATTCTTCTCATTCACGCCTTCAGACTACAGCTGTAGTGGAAGACGTCCCCTTCATGCATTTATCCTGCATCTGTACTGCAGAGGTACTGCAGAGGCTGCTGCAGCACTGCCATCTGTGCTGATGTTGAAGTGACTTGATTTACTCTACTGTAACACAAATGTATTTGTGACAGCTTTCTTTGTGAATTGTTGTCAAATAATGCAATATTCACATTCTCCAGATGATTCCTTACTGAGGTAGGTCAGCATTCACTCAGCAACACTACATGCAGGATAACATTGGATAACAATCACCCTGTGAGCATAGGTTTTGTTAATGCTGAGATCTCAACAAAGAAAATAAAGCTATTCTAGATGGATTTCTTAGTTTCTCCTGAAAAATATGGTTTATTCAGTCTTTAGCCAACTATACTTTACATCCTGATATACCGCCTCGACAGGACGAGGGAAGAAACGCATGATATGCAACAATGTGTGTGCAGATGCTTAGTTAAAAGCAAGTCACTCAGCAATACTACATGCAGGATAACATTGGTCTTCTGTGTGTGCTGTATTCTGTGTTCATCACAGCAGATACAGTTCTTTGTGTTAAACTGTGTACATACAGTTGCATTTCAAAACAGTCCTTTATTGGGATCATAGCTTTTGATACAGAAAGGTATTAGGACACAAATAACATTGGTGTTAGTCTATTTTTATTATTACTATCAACATATCCCATGAAAAGACAAAAAAAAGACTAGCATCAGTTGTTGTCAAACGGCTTAAATTACATATACTTACATGACAGGGGACATCTAGTGGCCTCATGAATTCTGTTTTTTTTTTCTGTCGTGAACGTGACGTGTTGCAATGATGTTATCAGTGCGATAAAACCTTGTATGGAGGAGCTCGGGGATGGACGGGTCAACAAAAAAATGCATACCCACACATCTCAAAGCTTCTTCTGGGCTATAAGTCAGTCGAACATTCACGCACTTTGATTTTGCTGCTACACGTACGATTCACTCATGCACAAGTTTTTGTATTCCAATTTACTCATTTCCTCACTTATTTGTAATTATATTTGTACCAATACATTTTTGTTATTATTTGTGTATTTGTCAACACTTTGTTTTGCATACGCAATTTGCAAAAGCTCATGATGAATGATTGTAATTGTTAAAAGTTACTATGCATCTGTTCACGTATTTCCTTCTTATTGTTTTGACACTTCTTCTTATCTTATATTTATTTTACATGGACATAACAGCATAGGGAATGGCAGGTATTTTTCTTCTTGTTTTTGTACAGATACTGTTACAGGAACTGCACAAATTTAGAGAGTGCTCTATAGATGGCAATATCAGTTGTTCAGTCTGTCCACCACTTTGGTCCAGACCTTAATGTCTCAATAACTACTGAATGGGTTGTCATGAAATTTGGTAAACACACACATGGCCTCCTCACTCCTCTGGTCAAAATAATAATTTTCCAATACTGTAATGAATTAACATTTATGACCAAATACCCTCAAAACAGTAAATTGAAAACCACATTTTTGGACAACGATGGAGCTCTATGGCACAGAGGAAGAAGATATATTAGGCTTTGATATATACCCACGACTTGTTAGTAGGATGCATTTATTAATGGTTCTGGTCTTTTCATGGGATCTGTTGACAATAATAAAAATACTAAATATCTGGAGCCTAATTCTTTTAACTAACATCAAGCACTTACTGGAACTTTCTCGCAACATTTTAATGTTAAAAATATTTAAGTCTGTCTCTGGGTGTCTTGTTTTGAAATGAAACTCTTCATGTGTAAATGTGCAGTGTTTTGAATCTGATCTGGCCGAACAGGCAGATCAGATGAGTGCCATTCTGTTCTCAGTCATCACATCGGACTTCTTCGTTGTTCTGCTTTGTCACTCTATCTATCTCACCTAATAGTTTATTTTTCACACTTTTCCATGCTGTAATTCATTAACTCTTCATTCTTTCTTTCTCTCTCTCCTCCCTCACACTCTATTCTGCTGTCACATTTGCTTTTCGATCACCTCCTGCACTGACATTTTTCTTTCACTCTATTCTCCTATTTCATTCTCATTTCCCTGCTCGCTGTCTGTCCTCTCCAATGTTTTTCCCTCATTTTCCATTCATTCCTCTCCATTTACCTGCTATCATCTTGTCTACTGCCACCTTGACCTGCTGACACTGAAATAATTCATTTTTGTTTTCAAATTTAACCCCTGACCTTTCACCTTTAACACCCTATACACTCCTCTATACACTCTTCACATGCTATTTCCCCTGACTCACACCTACACAAAAAAACACACTTCAAAATGCACACCCACACGCAGACGACTCACAGTCCAGCAGTGTGACATCCTCCCTGGGAGAGGAGTGGTTCAAGCCGGAGGGGCCTCTGCTACGGCAGGAGCTCAGTGTTAATTCCACCTCCTCCTGGATCAAACCATAGAACCACAGAGGTAAAACTTCCACACGGTGCACAAAGCAGTGAAAAACATTTCTACAGTCAATAATACAACCTCAACCCACTGGGAAACTTTACTGAGCTGACAAACTGTCTGAGTAAACCAAAGATTAGTTTAGATTAGATTGGATTAACCTTGATTCGACTAGGCTAGACCAGACTTGTTTAGAGTAAGATTATACAAGACTACATCAGATAAGACTAAAATAGATAAAATTTGCTTAGATAAAAGTTGCCTGAATTGCCTGTTATGAAGACCTGACTGGACTAGGTTTATTCACAGGATTATATTACATTAAATTAGATCAGACTTCATTAAAATTTAGACTATACTAAAATAAATTAAATTAAACAGGACTAGACCAGATTACATTATCCTAGACTACATTCACTTAGAACAAACTAAACTATATTAGTACATATATACATTGGAAACAGATTAGAATAGACTACACTTGACTAGATTAGACTGAATTCACTTAGACTAGACTGTACTAAAATAGGTACAATTAGACTACTTAGAATAGAATAGATTAGACAAGAACGGATTCATTTAGATTAGACTAGACTAGACCAATATAGAGGAAATATAGCATACCACACATGCACAGAATGCAACATTCCAGTTAGATGGATTATATATATATATATATATATATATATATATATATATATATATATATATATATATCAATCAAAAACACAAAGAATATATATCAATCAAAAAACACAATGTACTGAGAAAGTAGAGAAGGAAAAACGTTCCATGCAAAGAAATAACATTAAGGTCAGGTCAGACACTATGAAGCCTCAAAACACGCAAACACACACTCGTGCACACACACACACACACACACACACACTTAAACACAACAAAGGACAGACTTCATTAATACTTACACACGCACAGTTTGAATGTATAGAGGCGCATGCATGCTTGTTATTGTGAAGCCTTTATAGTTATTATTATTATTATTATATTTTATAGTGCATAATAGTGGTGTGCAGGATGGGGGGCATATGCATGGTGTGTGTGCGTGTGCGCATGTGTCCACACACTGCAAAAGACTACAAAAAACAAAAGACCCGAGCATTCACTTGTCCATTTTATTTGGTTCACAGAGTCAGCAGGGGTATTTTGTTAGTAATGATACGAATTCATTCTATATTTGATTAACAAATTGTTCTAATTTACATAATATACACGATAAAAGAATGTATCCGTCTACAGTCTGTAGCATCAAGCTATTATTAGCTTACTTGATACTGCTACGTCTCGTTACTACTAGTCTACAAGTAGGTTAGCTTCTAAGCGTTTGTCTTCAATCCGTTCATTGGCACAAATTAAATACACATCTATATAGATTTATATGGAGTTGTATTTCTGCCTCAATTTTGCACAGGCAATGGGACATTTTGAGAAAGCCATAAGATAATTTTTGCAAGCACATAAGTTATTTTTAGCAGAGAAATTATTATCATCATTATTATCACGAGATTATTATTTGTGAAGGTTCATAAAACTATGTATCTAGCTAAATTGTATAAACTCTTTTCCTGCCTGCTTCAACCAGTTACCATTCTCCCAGTGCTTCCCTACAGGCCTGGTTAGATTAACATTTAAAATAGCAAAATTCAGAAGCAATTCATTTACTGGAATTGCAGCAATTAGTAGATTCATTAAAGTAAAAAAAGGAATTAAAACTTTGAAAGTTTTTCATATTGCACCATTTTCTAGTGCGACCAGGCTTTAATTCTGTAGTGAGACCCTGATCCTGATATCCTGATATCCCTACCAGCAATTTGATGTGAGAAAAAAATCAATCACAAATTGCTTACTTTTGTTCTACAACTGACTAATATGGGGACACAGTCTGTCAGATTGGATCGGTCAAGCTTGCAAGCAGACGTGAGAGCACACACAACAGGGAAACTAAAAGATAGCAAATAAGACTGAGAGACAGAGGTCATTGTTGTGTACTTCTTTGGATGCACATGCAAATATTAAATATATTATTAAATATAAAAACTATTTTTTGTGTGATAATTTCTCTACAAAATGTAAATCATGAAGTTATTTCTGTGCTCATGACCCATCTCCTGCTCAGAATTGTGACACAAATCTGATCCCATAGTTACAAATCATATTTGATGTAAAAACAAAGTATACTGTGAAGTTTGTTTCTTGTGGAATAAGTGAGTTAAATTCTATATTTAGAGGCCAAAAAATCAAAGAAGAATCAGCTTTAACAGTTGTACACACACACACCCTAGAGCCACTTAACCAAATGAACACACTGTGTGAGTCTGTGAGCATGTGTGACTAAATGCATGACTCTATGTACTGATTACCAGCCTATTTGTTTGTGTGAGAGAGAGATATGCCTTCCCTCTTTACACCTACAGTATGTTGTGAGCACCAGGGAGAACAGGTCATGGGGTCAGAGTGGGTTTGAAAGGTTAAAGTTCACAGTGTGGGTCCATGTCTGATGCGTGCTGTTGCTGCTGTTGTTTGTTATTTTGTTGTTGTTGTGTTATTGTCTCCTTCCCCAGGTTGTGTCAGGTCATGCATTTGTACGTTGGCTCTTGTTGGTCTGTGTTACACTATCCATCTGTTTGTCTGTCTGTTTCTCTATTTTTTCTTTCTTTGTTTCTGTCTGTATGTCCGTCCTTTTCTGTGTGTGTCTGTATTTTGTGTGTAGCTGTCTTCCCCTCCTCCTGCTCCTCCTCTTCCTCCTCCTTCTCCTCCTCTCACCCGGTCTCTTCTCACTCTGGTACTTACAGATAGGGGGGCGCCACGAACCAAACACTCACCATCATGTTTCCCCCCTAAAAGGACATTAGCTCCAAAGCCAACTTGGTTCCATATGGACCAGGGAGGTCTTATTCCGAGACTGCTTTTGGGGAGATGGTGCCTGGTCTTTCCATACTTTGCTTTACGTGTGGACAAAACTTTATGATACACCTGCTTTGGTTTGTAGATTCTAAAGTTTAGTTATCAAATATTACATTATTTGGAATCAAAACAAAATGAAAAGAATTTTGCACCAAAATATTGAAAGAGTTTTTTCCACAAAAATACGACAAAACTATAAAAAAAACAGAACAAAAATTAAAGGAATAAATGGGGATTCAATTAAACATGTTTGTTTTGGGATACGTGCCAGAGTGAAAGCGGCTGCTGTGCACTGGTTGGTTTACTGCCAGGCCAGTGAGAGCTGGTTGCTGATTGGTTGGTTGGTCGTTTCCTCTGTTCTCTCCTCTGGAACTGAGCTCAGGTCAGTTTTTACAGCACAGCCCGCAGAGAGCACTGTTTCATTTTACAGCAGACTTGGCTCAAACCATTGCATTATGGGATCGAGCTAAATGGATCCCTCAGGGAACAGTTTTGTATTTGTGATTTACAAAAAAGGTTTTTAAAACTTTGCACAAAACCATTGCACTTTCAAATGAAATCAATGTCTTTTGTAGCTAAGCCATGTCTGACTCTCTGTCTGGCTGGGCTGGAACACTGACCACTGTAGTGCTTCGAAGGTCTACATTAGTCGACAAGACATATTTTTTATCAAAGTACAAAAAAACGCACGATCTAGCAGGTCCTTTGACAGACCAGCAAATAGATGAGCAGGCAGGGAGAAAGAAAGACAGACAGAACTCTAATCCCAAAAAGACGGAAACGCACACAGATCCAGGTGAGTATGAGAATAACTTCGAAGGGCTGTAGTGACTAGCATAGTGGTGGCACTGTTTGCTCTGCTATGATGGCCTCTTAGCTTTCTGTCTCTGCACTTTAGAAGCTTCAAATCCACTGGAAAAACTATTAGCTGCCTGCCTCTCAGAAAAATGTTTGCTTTATTTATCTTAAGTTATCTTCTCACATTTGCAACTGGTCAAGTTTCTTGGCAAGATAAATCAAGCACACCTCAAGAATTCACAGTTACACACATTTCAAAATGGTTGCCAGGCTTTTGCTTTATAAGTGCCACCAGGGCTCTCTTCCAATCCAACTATGACACTCCTCTTTCCTTCCTTCCTCCCTCTCACTGACATTATCAGAGATTGTGCTGTACTTGGATGGGATTAATTACAGATCTTAATGTCACAGCTGTCACTCTAATCCAACACTATCAGATCTGCGTTTGTGATGGGTGGGAAGAACGAAAGACTTGAGTATTTCAGAGGCATTCTCAAAAGGGCAGCATCGCATTGTAACGCTCCTTTTTTCCTTCTGTGCGACTTCTTTGCTCCTATTTTTCTTCTGCTTTTTTTCCTGGCTCTTATTCATTTGTATGAGCAAGCAACAGGGCAGGGGCGTAAGCTACTACCTCTGTTTCACAAAGCCCGAAATATGCCAGATAAAAAAAATGATAGCACAGTGACAAAAATCCTATCAATGCAAACCTCTCCAACATCCACCTTTGCTTCGCCCCTGCCAGAGGGATTCTTGTGGTTTGTAGCTTGGTCATGGTTTTATGTTATGAAATGCATTGCTTTGACCTTTTTGGTGATCCTGGCCCTCGGGCACAAGTCACAGGAGGTCAAACAATTGAAGGGACCTTCTCACTCTTTCTTTCTCTCTTTGTCAGCTTGTCTGTCCTTCTGTCCCTCTCCCTCTTTGATCTATCTATCTATCTATCTATCTATCTATCTATCTATCTATCTATGTTAGTGTTGGAAATGTGCTGATGTTTTTTTATTTTTTTCACCACATTTTTTAAAATCTTTTATGTTTGTATGTCATGTTTATTATATCAGTCCTAATGATTCTGTCTTACTTTCCCATACTTTGATAAGTATCCCACCATCCCTCCACTCTTTCTTCCTCTATTTCTTCTCACTGTATCACTTTCTTCTTATCTCTGTTGCTGTTGCTACGGAAACAGTGGACAGGGGAATTCTGGGACTTGGTACAGCAAAGCATTTTTATATCAGTAAAACTGCAAAATGATGACAGTTTAAACCAAAAAAAAAACAACAACTAATTTCCATTGTATGTACAGATACACACTTTATTGAAAAGAAGCTTATAGTTAATACCTGAGGAAATATAGTGAGCAAAAAACCAAAACACCAACTGATTACGTACCTGTAGAAACACAAATTCTGCCCATCCAAAAACTGTTTACCATGAGTATAGACAAACCAATGCCATGGCCATTACTGCGGTGGCATAGCGACACTGAATGGAAGGTCACTGAAGGTTAAGAATGGATGTTTGGATTGATGATGATCAGCAGTCACCCATCTAACTCACAGAGATCCAGATATCATGTTTTTTGGGGTTTTTTTCTCTTAGGAATATTCAACAGGAATATTAGTGAACACGTAAGCATACCCACAGAGCTTTTATAGACCTTTACTTGTAGAATTTGTTATGGGTAAAGAAAAAGAAAGTGCCGCAGATGATGACAGAGGAAGGCTTCGGCGAGTGTTTGTCAGGTTGTCGGGTAGTATCTGAAATCTTCTTTTTGAGGAAAAAGTTTGTCCATTATCCCCATTTGTATGGTTAATCATGGAGAAACTACAAGTACTGCAGGCTCAAGTGGTAGGCTTTTCACCCATCTTCACAGCCCAGTATTCATAGGAATCCATATTGTAGGATTGCATTTATCATGGCTTACATCCAAGACAGCTTTTGTAGCAAGGCAGCAAGTAGGGGTCAGCTTGGTGGATAGGCACGCAACTTGTCTGACTATCATGGAGGAGACTAGAAGCTTACACCCTATCATAGATCTGCGATGAACATCTGTCTTTTTATTAAACATACCATTTTATTTGCCATTTATTACTTAGCCAAGGCTTTTAGTTGCTTTACTTTAGAAAGTGAGAATTTCAAAAGTATTGCCTTTGAGTGCGAAAAAGATTCACTGAACGTAATCGAGGCCTTTGTAGAATTGCCCAATATCAACATTCTTGACTGTGGCCATTCAGGACAACTGTAAACCCTTTTGTCCCTAGCTGTGGTCTTTCTGTGACTCTGCAGCTTGTTAAGGTTTCTTGCTGTCTCAATGCAAAACAGGATAAATGATCAGGGAGAGTGCCCTGCCTGCTAGAATGCAAAGAGGTGAACACTGCCTGCTCTCCTTCAGAAAAAAAACCCTGCAGAGAGGTAGTTGTGGAGTGAACATTGGTGCAGTGCTGCTAGTGCCTCTGAAGGCCAAGACTGCATATTACACCCTCTTCTTACTGCATGAGTTTCAAAAAGCAGCAGTCACACTCTGCATTATGAGACTGTACACATCTATCTCCCCTTTTGTTGGGAAACCTAATCAGTGAGTGGGTGGAGGTCGAATAAGGGAATGAAATGTTGTATTAATCTCTTTCTTGCTTTGTATTTCATGCTCTTTCTGGTCTGTTTCCCCTTGTTTTTTTGTACTATGATTCTCTTTCTATCTGTCGTTTCATTCCCTGCCCTCCTCCTCCTCCTTGTTCTCAGTAGAAATAGTATTGATCTTCTTCATTGACAGATGGATACCATTGACCCGAACTGACTCTTGAGTCTTACTTAGAGGCTCATTGATGTAAGGAGATATGCCGCGCCATAACAGAGTGGAGAGCTCTCCCTCTCTCTCTTACACTTCCTCTCCCTTGAGTCCTACCACCAACATACAATTTATAATACCTTAAATACACTCTCTTTTCACCACGTCATTCTGTTTATCTCTCTCTCTCTCTTTACACACAGTGTTTCACTTTCCTCGTCTCCAACCAATGATTGATGGCCTTTAGGCTAGTATTTAATCATTATTGGTGGTCAGAATCCCCTGAGGCTTATTGCATTGCGCTCACATGATTTTTATTCCAGAGTGCTACAACAACAGTTGAGCCACAATGGTGTCAGGAGGAGAATCATGTTGACCAAGGAAAGTGTAAACTTTTCCTTTATGTGGATTATATTTATAGAGTGGAAATTGTGAATTTTAAACTATGTAAGTAAGGCTCTACCTTTGTCAGGGGTAGCTAGAGAATTACTGTGCCTATAATTCTTATTTAAAGTGACTATACAGTTCAATAATGTTATCTACAGTAATAGTTCAAGGTTTACTCCTACTTAAAAACAATGTAATGAGCAAAAGACTTAGCTATTCCTTTAGTATACAGCCCTCCCTTCAATGTTCATCAATCTGCATTAATATTGTATAGTATATTGTAATACAGGATCTTCCAAACAGATCCTCAGTTCAGCATTAGACCCACAAGTGCAGCAGTAAATCAGTAACTATGTAAAACGTAGTATTTCTATTTGGCTGACAAAGATCATCACTTAAGGAAACACATACAAAGAAAAAAATAAAATTAGAACACAAGCAAATTGTGAAGCACATTCATCACTTTGACAACACATTCATACAGGAAGCAAATATGACAACGCAAGAAAATATAGAAACACCGCAAATTTAATTAGGCTAAGTTGCTTGTGTTTTACTTATTTGCAGCAATTTTTCAACCTTTCAGCAAATGAGAATGTTGATATTGGACCATTCTGCTGATTGTGATCAGCCTGTACAGTAACAACATATTATAATGTTGCAACGCCATACAATGCCATAGTTTTCATCTTTCTTTTTTAGACAGATAGTCATTATGGCAAATAAACTACGATTGCAGTATAGTTAGCAATAGGCTTGTTACAGGATGAACTCACGAACTCTGATCTCAAGCATGACAGTCACACCCAAGCCCATTCTCGGCTCGAACCTCCACACCTTTACTTTCACTACAGGTAGGACACACTACTTACTTAACTGAACTACTACTACTACTACTACTACTAAGTAGGCAGTGTCAGATAGGAAAGTGTTTAACTTTCACTAAAAAGCTTTAGATATGAGACTTGTCTTATATCATCTGGGAGGTTATTCCAGGTCTGCGTTGCATCATAACAAAATGCTGCTTCACCATGTTTTGTTCCAACTCTGGGGACAACCAGCAGACTAGTTCCACATGTCCCATGGGTTCCACGAGGTTCATATGGAACAAATATCAGCCACAGAGTGATTTGTAAGATGAGCATTATTGTGTATTTGCTGGTGCTTTCCTAAGTTGGGTGTTTTGAACTCTCTCAGCCACTGTGGACAATATGAATTGTGTCAGTCTCTTAGTGCTTGCTGCAACAAAATACATATGTAAAATAAACACAACATTTTAGTAATAAAATATGTACTTTGATACTTACATTATACTTTATATAATATAGTATAGATTTATATGATCACATACCACATTTGACATTTATATAACCGTTGTTAGCATTATAACATCATTATTACAGTATTATCTCTTCAGGTTTTACTGCATGCTTCATCTTTATAAATGTTCTGCATGTGCATCTCCACATAACCATGGTGTTTGTCATCTGTTTTCATACTGTTCTCTTTAATATTGTCTTTGAATTCATATGACAGCAGTAAGACTCCATATATATTTTTTCTCTTTTCTTTCCTTTTTTCTACTCCTATGTGTCTGTCTCTGTGTGTGCCTTTCCTCTTTGTCTTTCTGTCTTTTTCTTATCTCTGTTGTGAGTGAGCTGTGTCACATACATACATGTTATATGGATGTATGTACTTTTTAACCCTATGATTCAATGTGTTGGTAATGTTATATTGCATTTTCTGTATTTGATGCAAATATTATCTCTTGACAATCTTAAATCCACATGTGGTTTCAAGTGGTAAAAATAAATTTGAAGTGTATACACTCTATGCGTGTGAATACATTCTGTTTATTAAGTAAAAAAAAACCTTTGTAATTATTTCCAAACAGCTTGAAAATAATGAGCATTTTGCTGTAAACTGAAACACATGTTGATATATTTTGCATGCAGATTGTTGTTGGAATAGTATTTGCCCTGGTTGTTCACCTCTGTGTACACTACCTCACTCCCAAGCCTTCCCTTTCCCCTTTCTCCTTCCTGCCCTCCTCTTTCCCAGTTCCTTCGTTGGCCTCCCTGCATTGCTCTTTTCACCACCACCCTCTCATCATTCTCCATTTTCACATGTTCCTCTAGTCTCCCTTTCCCTGCAGGAATCTCATTAATCCATTCCAACGGCCATAGATCATAGATCATAACTCATAGAGACTTCATGTGGTTTATACTGAAGTCTCTATCAGCAGGTCTCCAGATAGTCTATACAAGTACTGAATTTTAAAAGGAAGTATGGTGATATTCTAGATTTTTCACTTTAACAGACCAAACCAACAATGTATCCTACTAGTCAATATTGGGTGTGTATCAAAGCCTGATATATTTTATTCCTCTGTGCCATACAGCTCTATTTCTGTCCAAAAACTATTAAAAACACACCAGTGAGCCACATTGGTGCACTGGGTGATATGTTTCTTCATTATCAGGAACACACACATACACTGTAGTTTATTTTGACTCAATCCCACATACAAAGCCCTGCTGCCCCAAATACTTAGTGAATCACCAAATATAGATTTCATGGACAAATTCAGATGTCAAAGCAGCAATACACAAACAAACCACTCAGTACAAATAAAAGTGCAAAAACAAATGTCAGGCACTACCTTGAAAGTAACAAAGTAAAAAGTATGCCCTTTTAAGCACATATAAAATATATTCATACAAGTCTGCAAATTGCAATAAGGTGTGCAAAATGAATGTAAATTTTAATATAATGTTATAAGTTAAAAAGATGTATTGCAAAAAGTTACGGAAAGGTAATTCCAATCACTGACTGTATGTTGAGCTTCTCTCTCGCCCTCTTGCTGCATTCCTGGCACATGGCAGCATAAAAGATAGTGCTCTCCACCACAGGCTGGTCGAACATCTGCAGCAATTTGTTGCAGACGTTGAAGCCTCTGAGCCTTCGCAGGAAGTAGAGCCAGCTCTGGCCCTTCTTGTAGTGGGCCCCTGTGTTCCCAGCCCACGCTAGCCTGTTGTCCAACATAAGCACTATTTCCTCTTGTTTGAGTAACATTTACTAAAACCTACAGTGACCAGCTGTCGTACTTTTCCACAGAATGGTTTTGAGCAAAATCAGTATTCTGATCACAATGCTCACAGTGGCAATGTTAGCATGTGTAGGAGGTAATGTTTGCCATAGTGGTGCTCTTAGTTTAGCATTTTACCATGCTCACATTTGTTTGTTAACACTGAACACAAAGTACAGTGGAGGCTGGTGTTAATGTCATTAGTTTTGCTAGTATTTGGACATAAATCAGAGTATAGTAGACAAATTTTTTTTTGATGATGGTGCTAGATGAAAAGTCAGAGGACCACTAAAGTTATTGTAGTTCATCCTGAGTGGAAGATGAATGTCTGAACCAAGATTCAGGTATAAATACAGATGCAGATGCCAGCTGCAGGGTGGTCAGACACAAGTAGCCATCCTTCACTGAGGAGCCACCCTTCAGCCTTCTTCAGCCAGAGCCAAAAGCTCCCTTGTTCTGCCTCCTCTGCCAGGTCTTTGAGAGTCTTCCTCAACTTGGAGTGTGTGATTCCACGAGACCTCAGGAACCAGGATGACTTCAGGATGTTCCAATGGATAGGTGAACACCCTCCACCCTGCTTCTGAGCACTTGTGTACTTTTTCTTCTTGCTCATAAAGGAAGCCTAAATTCAGCTATAATGCCTGTCCTGAGAAGTGGACCTGAACATGATATATGGCTATAGGCAGGCTGTGGAAAACTCTAACTGGCAATCAAGGTCAGCTCTCATGTTCCACTTGCCTCTGGGGGATAGGAGAGACCACTCCAAGGTTCTGGGGGCTGGTAAGGTTATTGTACGTAGCCCTGATCAGGAATACCTGCTCTGAAGCTCTGATTTTATAACACTCCTCCTCCATATTCACAACTTCAGAGATCACAAGATCTTTCCTTTTCTTCTTTGTGGCTTTGTACCACATCTTCGGTACTGTTCCCCATCCAAAACTTGCTCTACCTGGCCACATCAGTCCAACAATCTCAGATGATTCTCTAAATAAGCCTCAGCTTCTCCTGTTTGTAGTCAAAGCTACTGGAGTTCAATAGAGGCTTCAAGGTGCCATGTTGGAAACACATAAAGGAAGGCCTATCCATTTATGGTCGTAGTTGTTGCCTTTTGAGTCCATCTTCAGAGCTCTTCACTGTCACCATCTTCACGGCTGGTCACACAACTTCAGGGGTCATCATATCATCATACATCATATTTTGGTATGAGGAGAACACCAGACCTATAATTACCCTAATAGCAAGCTTAGGTTGATTTTGCTCAGACCATCTGTGAGCTGAGATGTGACATGACATGCCATGTAAAGCTTTCCAAGGCTTTGCATGGGTTGGTCCATGAAAAGCAGGGTTTTTTCACCATCGACTGAGAAAGAGACGTTGTCCATTCTGGATTGAGAGACAACGGGGCTTGGCTGTTTTTTTTCTGGGCCATGTTAGCAGCTTCTCAATCCCTTTCAGGAGCCTGGAGGTGCATGCTGAGGGTGGTACCATTGTCCACATAGCTGGGGGTTGCTGACCTGGCCTGGGATCTGTTGAGAATGATGAGTTGATAACAGCACCTGTTAGACTTCAGACCATGGGGGGGAAGGCTCACATTGAAGAAGGTCACCCTTGCTTTGATCTAGTTGCTCCTTTATCAGCTGAAGGATTTACCTTTTCTGACTCCCACTCTGTTTGGGAATGATCCTCCTATGAAGCATCTCTCCAAATCTTTTTTTTTTTTTTTGTTTGTTTTTTTGCCTTTCTTGACATTGAATTTTCTCTGGTGTTGCTCTTGTGTGGGTTCCCTGCTTGGTCTTTGTGATGCTCATGCTGTGGTCTGTGCTGTTATTGATGCAACTCCTGTTGGGAAAACTGGTCTTCCTCTGTCTCACCAGCTGAGATAGTGGGATCAGTAGTACTGTGGTGCCCAACCTGGCTATTAGTCCTCCATGTCTGACCTGCTGCTACAGTGCAAGCTTGCATCTGGTTGCTGCCACCACATTTTGCCTCCTCCTGGTGGATTTGCAGGTCTAGGTAGGTAGTCACTTTGGACCACCCACAGCCACATTCTCTCAGGATCCTTTGCTCATTGTCATGCCAGCCATCTGTCCTGATTGGTCTGTCTTTCATTCAACAGACACTGAATGTGTAACTAGCCCTTCCACCCCTGGTGCAGTCTTCTCTGGCAGCCCTCCAGTCTTTTCAACTGATCTATTCACAGTAGTCTCTAGCAAGCCAGATTAACTAGGTGTAAGCACAGATGCACCTGCTGGGCATTTCTGCCTAACATACCTGCATGCATGCCATGCAGGATCTTCAGGTGGGAGTCATCCATTACTGATGTATATTTTCAACAGGAACTAAAGGGCTTGGAACAGAGAGCCATAGACAGTTGGTTTTGGTCTTTTTGATGAGATTTGTTGACAGTAAAAATATACAATAACACCAGCCTTATTCTTTAACAAATTAAAGTTCAAATTGTTACATACAGTCATTAGATTTCTAATTATTGATAGAAATATAAATGAGATAGTGGTGCTGACAGGTCCTTTACATTTGATAGTTCAGCCTGGGCACAGTTGGAATGTAAGATGATCGTAATCCAGTGAGTAGGACCTACATAGTTTTTCACAACATACTGTAGTGATGGCACCGGTGCCAGTTTTAGTTTTATATATTGTGCTACTTCATTTGTAATTGTCGAGAGGTTTGATTATTGTAAGTTTCATACAAGATCACCCACTATGGTATATACAATACAATATTAAAACAATATACCGAACAATGGTTCCTTAATTATTTTTCATAAAGTGTCCATTCCCATATTAAAAACTTTGCCTAGTTTAGCACTGTACAGAAATATACTCTCTTCATGTGCAGAGACAGAATGACAAAATTGTTCCCAAGTCACTTGTGGTGTGAACAATTAGCTTACTCCATTCCATTTGCTCTCCCCTGTGTTTCTACTTCCTCTTTCCCATCTCCTCTGCCTTGTCCTATCATCCCTTGTGCCTCCCTCCTTTCCCTTTCTTTTCCCTCCTCCTTCATGTCTCCCCATCCCATTCTAACAATGATGTATCCATCCCATCCTCAGGCTATCCTCCTCAGTCTCTCCCCCTGCGTTGTGTTACTAAAGTCTGACTGAGTGGAGGTATGTACAACAAGTTGCCATCATAGCACAGCTGACAGATATGCCGCTACACTGTACACTTGCTTAGCTTCTTGCTTTGGCTTTGAAGAGAATCAGTCAACAAATAAGACTGAACATAGAACTGTTCAGGCGCCTGAATAAATATAATAATAATAATAAAGCTATTTTAACTATAGGGTTGTATAGGATTAGTTTGAAATTGGAACATGAGCCAAACGGCTGTCACTAACTAGATGGGATTATGACTTGATTGCACTTTTTAAAACAGTATCAATTACACTAAGTACGTCACCTTGCTCTTTTCTTGCCTTTTCTCACAGACTTTCATATTTTATTTACTTAAATTTAACTCCACCCATTGAGGCTTACAGTCACTCTAGTGGTCTTCATTTTACACATTAACATCAGATTACTTGTCATTAAGAGTACTACCCAGCCTGTGAAAACAGTTGTTTGATATCCTCTTGGGTTTAAAGATAGCCTTTGTTACAAACCGGGGGTATGGAGTTTTAATGACGTACATTTACCAAGCAGGAAGACTCTAGTGAATGATACTATCAAATTGCATTATGGAAATCATAGGATCAAGCATTTTGGAGCTTGACCCACATTAGAGATCTTGGCCCCTGCTACTTTGATTTTCTGTTTTGTTTGTTTGTTTGTTTGTTTTTTTGTTTGTTTCTCACAAATCCTCCAACTTCATTAAACCGCCATTCTGTTTTGCTAATTTGCTAAATGAAGTACCCCTTTAACTCAACCAGTGATGATATTTCTGCCTTAAAGGTTGGCAGAAACTAGAGTCTAGAGGGCAAATACAATTCTGAACATGTGTCTGCTCACAGGATATATAAACACCATACTGCAAAGCATATTACAATATTCAATATTACAATATTCAGAACAGTTACTACTGGTATAACTGGTAGCGGAAAGGGCTGTTAGTGGGTTGGGCATGTTACACATCTGGTCACACCCCAATCAGTGATGTGACAACAGGTGATTTCCATCAGCCATCAAGGACAAAATACCTGCAAATTGATGTGACCACAGGGATTTGCAGCATACTACAAATTTCCATTCAACAAAAAGGGAATAAAGACACTGACATTTTAAAATATCTTCCAGCTGCATGAGGACATTTATGCTAAAAGCTAAAAGATACTCACCAATATGATTGCTGAGATCTCAGAACTTGGGTACATTGTTAAAAATTCAGTTAAGTGGAGAAGGAAATGTGAGTAGTCAGAAAGGCTGTAAATATCTTAGCCAAACTTATTTCTCAGAGGAAATTAAAACAGTAAAATCATTTGACTGACTTAATGTCTCGACTGAATCTAGACAAGAGTTGGATCAGAGCCTGTCACCAGTACACCTGACTCCTCTTTACACCCACGTGTGAGCGTTTAGTTGTAGCATATCTGGATAGTATAGAAAGCAACATTGTGGAAAAGTAACTTCCTCTGACCAACATCATTAAAACAAATCACAAAACGTGTGGTGAGCTTGAGAACCTTTGATGTTCATTTTCTCTTTTGTAAGCTTTTGTGATGCGAAGGATTACGGCTATATAGTAACCTGGTGACATCATATCCTCATATACCCCAGAAAGATATGTAGCCCAAAAGACTAAGCAGGATCAATAGTTTTTATTTCAAATATCAAAGCTGTCAGACATCTGGTATTTTAACTTAAGTTTAATGTTCATAAGCGGAGGCAGCTGCGCCTGCAGCGTCTGCGCTTTCTTCATCTCCACTCCACATTTGACTTGACTGCACCGGGCAGTATTGCCATGTGATTGCTGGTTTGTTATGCTAGTGTGCGCAATGCTTCGTGGGTAATGTAGTGTGAAGCAAGTCGAGTACTTTATGTGTAGCGCTGCCCGCTGGTCAAATGTGAGCAGTGACAACAACATGCTGTTGCAACAGGAGTGCAAATATCTCTCGTCAGGAGAAGGGAAAATCCGTAATAATTGGACCTAAACAGTTGCGGTGATTCTCACATAATCTGAACGAGTTCACGTTCAAGTTCTTTATTTACAAATACGTTGCGTTCAGTTCAACGTTCTTAGAAAAATGAACGTGTTCAGTGAACGCGTTCTTTTGAACTCATTCATGCACAACACTGGAAGCTGATGGGGCTCAAAAGAGGCTTGTGCTTTTGTGTGTGAGTGCTCCACTTTTAACCTACCTAACATAAAGTGTTGGGCAAGTTACTTCAAAAATATAATCAATTATCACTCCAAAGCCTCGACACCCACGTCTCATCTGCTGTAATGAACATATGAAGACATAAAAAATGAGACATTGTGGGCTAAGGAGCAACCAGACTGAAGTTTGAGGGGATTTACTGATGATCAATAGTTATCTTAATCCTGGTGACTACACTTATACGAGAGTCAGACAAGTTTCCCATTTAAAACGCATGGGCAGCAGGGGGTAGCTTGTAGACATTGCCAGTATTTAGATACAAAGTAACTTGCTGAAAACCAGTAAAATTGCATTTTTTTTAGTTCTTAGTAGAATTTAGTTCCATCTCCTAACCTCCCTTTAGCAGAAATAAGGAGCAAAATAATAAGTCAGTCTAGGAGAAATTATCCTGTCCCTCTTTACCCTCGCTCTAGCACCACCAGCAGGCCCAGCAGGGCATCTACTCTACAAATAATGCTCTTGTTTAAAAGACATTTGAAATGCATTTTTGACAAATCACTGAAGTTCTCTTTTTGACTCTTTTTTTTTTTTTTTTTTTTTTTTTTACTTTTTACTGTTATCTCAAGAGCTGATTATTTCAGACAAATAAAGATCAGTCAGTGAGAGAAAAAATAGAACACTTTAAGATCTTAAATTAGGATCAGGCTGAGACAAGAGGAAGGCTATTTCTCGGGAGTCGGATTTGATACATATGAGAAAATGGTCAAATTGAGTTCAGTTATGTCTATGAGAAATAGGGTGGACAAAAAAGAGACCTTATTTGGAATACTGCATTCATGAAATGTCATAGAAGACATTTCATCGGTTCAAGCAACATGACAATATTAGATGAGGTAACTTCAAAGGCCGTGAGCATGACACCAGGCACATTAAGTCACAGATCATAGCTAAAGCTGCCTGATGCTGCATGTGCTGCGGAGCAAACTGCAGAGAGGCACTCATTATAGATGCTAAGCACCTTTCAGCTTGACTTTGTGTACAGTGAGAGCCACACTAGAAGCAGCCACTGCATTTGAATCTTTAAAGCACTGAGACATGTAATTGTTGATTAGTAATGTGTTTTGCCTTTTTTTTATTGTTTCATATTTTTATATATTATTAGTTGTAAATATTGGTCAGGCAGATCTGGGCTCATAATCAGAATCATATTCACAATATCTCTGATGATAGCAGTCCTGATCAGGGATTACAGTTCACTATCAGTTGCTGCTGTATGTAAGAAACTGTAGGTTATTGATTCCAATCAATTTAACAGTGCTTCTGTTCTGTGTGTGTCCCAGTCAGCTAAGAGCCACAGTGCTGCTAATTTATTCCTGTGGTTACAGGACTTGAAGTTGCAAACACAGCTATTTAAACAGAGCAGAATGTGTGCTGTTACACAGTAAACATGCACAAATACACAAACACACACACAAAGCATATATGAGGCTGACATGACATTGGTCATTCATTTCAGAATGATATTGTAGAATCATTACACATGTTGAATATTCACACACAGCGCACACACTCAGCATATGCTGTTCTCAGATATGAGGCCTAATGTAAAAGACTTTGATATTCATGCATTTTAACCCATGTGTCTCTCTCACACACACACACAGACACACACACACAAACACACAGAGACACACATATATACAGGACATTGAATAGCCAGGTCCTTAGAACATGGTGACCCAGATCTGTCGCTGCGGTATCCAGTACCCAGAATGCCTCCTGTGGTTTAAGCAGTATCTCACAGAGAACTTATCATTGGCTTATTCAGCCAAAGCGACCACCACAAACTTCATACTATAGGATTCTGTATACTGAGACCATGGTTGGACACTGTGTCAGTAAATAGGCTCAGCCATTGGAGGGATGGCAAAAAAAAGTCATGGAGATTTTCAAAAGAACTGGACCAGGGACATTAGGGACGCAAAGAGCAAAGCTGAAAATCATCCTGACAGTTTTTATTATTTTTTAAGCAACTTATGACAGATGGTTGTATATTAATAGTCAGTCTAATTTTTAAGTTTATGTTCTAAGAAGGATTGTTTTTAATTCCAATTACTCAGTGCCCAAGAACCATATCAGCACCTTTTGAAATATGTTTTGTTGTTTCCATCAGATACCTTGACAATAAGCAATGAAAGAAAGTTGTGCTGTAGAAACGGTGGCAACATTGGTCTCAAAATAAAATAGTAAGGAAAAATATTGTACATTTCGAAATGTTAGCATTTCATCCAAAACAAATACAGGCTGTATGTGCTCCAGATAGAAAATATGCAATATGTGATCCCACACAATTAGGAGAAAGAAAACCAGTACCATAGAAATATTCCCTTTGTATGATACTCACCGTAAAAAAAAATAAATCATCACATCTGTGACCTGGAAACTGACTGTTAAAAATAAATAATAAAAAACTTTCCTAGCCATGAAAAACTTAATGCATCTACAATCTGGATAATGATGTCTGGTCATTAGCCTTTGAAGTTACACTGTTATTAATGAGCATTCTTGATATCTCGATTCTCCTGTCACTGTGATCAGATCTCTGTAATCATAATCATAAAAAATATGACCTGTCCCAAGGCAAAGAAAGTAATGCAGAATACTCTTGACAGACTGCTATGACATGCAAGGCAAGGGTCAAGGCACAAGAGCCTAGAAGGCACCAGTCGGCTACTTTTTGGTAGTTGGCAAAACAGCCTCAACAAAGGTCCACTAGCAGCGGCTCTGGAACTTTAGATCACACAGTCTGTGTTCGAAATAGTATACTGACGTACCTTCTACTACATACTCTATCACTATCTATCACTGCATACTGCCTACTCAGTAGATAGACATGTTGCTGAAGTCGTTTGCTGTGTTGGCTGCAGTGGTTTGTGTGACTGTGGGGCAAGAGTTGTCTGTGAGCATGACTTGTTTGCTGGCCAGCTAGCTATCCCTGAAGACACTTCTCAACTCCAAAAATGTTGCCACACCATCAATTTTCATAAAACTGCCAAAATTTGAAATCTACACAGATTTCTTTGCCTCAAAAATTCACACAAGTGAATTTAGTAATGAAAAAGTATTGAAGCATACCAATGCTTTTTTCAACGAAAATTGAAAAAAAAAAAACAGAACTACAGTGTGATGCTAGAACCATGCCAAATGAAATTGTAGAATTGTAGAATTGTGATGCTAGAACCATCTGCCCTGCAGTCCGATACTGGACAGTCTGAAGAGATGCTATGCATTTTGGGGCAGTTGAGTATGTCCAGTAAGCTCACACCACTTACTCAGAAATTCTTGCTAATCTATTATACATCTGGGCATTTCTTGCAGACACAAAATCCATGTACTCAGTTGAAACACACTACATACTCAATTTAACGTCATACTTTGTAGGAATAGTACCCTAGTATGTGACTCCAAACACGCGTACCTCAGCAGATGGAGTTTATCAAATTGTCATGGAATTGTTGTTATTCAAATTTCCATTTTTCTGAAGGACTTCTTATTATTCTTGACTTTGGAAACAGTAGTTGGCAAAAAACAATATTTTGGACTATTACAAGTCCTACCACTAAGTAGTCCTTGTATGCTAATCTGTTATATGTACATAAACATATTGACATTCAGATTGCATGTGAATAACACGTGTAAAACTGTGTCCTTGTTGTTATTGGCATCCGTTGTAACTAACACAAATTCAAGCGGACTACAGCCATTGTTATTGGTGAACTGACACTTTCTTACTACCATCTTTCAGGCTATACAGAATGTGAGATTTGATACTTTAAAGACAGGGTCAGCAATATATGGCAAACTAAGCTCTTAACTAATTCCGTCCCAGAAAGGCAATTTTACGAAGTTCTGTTGCTGGTCTCAGATAAGTGCCTCACTGCCTCTTTATGCAACATCCAACTTAGGTTTCTGCATAGTTGAAACTCATCCCTGACTAACCTCACAAGGGCAAATCCTTCCTGAGAGGTGTTGATGAGTAATTAAAAACTCTGGTGTATCATGTGTTGGTGGTTTATGTAGGTATTGAGCTGTAGTTGTTTATCGCTGTAGTCATTGTGATGAAAGTGCAAGGTAAAGATGTCCTTTAGTACTTTACTGTCAGCTCTTTCTATGACTTGTCCAAGGACGACATGAGTTTTATGCTTGAGGGCTAATAGCAGCAATCAGTACACATCACCACATCTGACACTTGTTAAATGTTAGGTGTTTGTTGGCATGACAAAATTGCTGAAGCTGAAATATTCAACCACAGACAGGGTCTGTGTGTCTTGTCTGACAGACAAATCCATTATGGTGGAGGCAGACTGTAGCCTCAAAAGACCATAATGTAGTATCAAAGGTATTCTTAGAAATCAATTTCTGTTAACTGAAGTAGACACTAAAGCAGGGTCACCAAAACTGTGTAAACCTGTGACTAATGCTTGGTTCAAACTACACATTATAAGCTCAACCCTAGTCAGATCTGGCAGACGTGGGGCGCTGGGTCGGGTCAGGAATGACAATAGGCATCGGCACGACAGTTGATCCCATGTAGTGTGTAATAGTGGACAACAACTGGCACGAATTCTGGGATGCCTCAACAGTCCCAACAAAAAGACTAGAAGATTTTTTTTTTGCCTTCCGTCTACCGTGCACAACTGTAAACATGGCAAAACAAAAAAGAGGAATGATGTTGATGTTGTTGTTGGTACAAGAAGGATTGATTGGTGAGCAACATGTAGTCTGTCACGTCTCTCGACCAAGAAGACTCTATAATCGCCTGATCTGACACAGTGTGTGTGACAATTCATAATGACAACGTGGCAGATGACAGATTCTTCAAAATACATTTATTTGGTTCTTCACTCTTTGAGCCCATCACAATACAACATGGAAATCTCAAATGTAAAAATCAGAGCCACACCAGTTACTCAGCCAGACCAATATCTTTCCCAGTATTAGCTTTTCCCAATATAAGCTGATATTCCACAATAGGTTTTTTAAACCCTCAAATCACTACCATATTGACCTAAAAACAAGTCAGTACTCATCAGGCAATAATAAAAATTCATGCAAATTGAGCTGTCAAATATCAAAGTATTCCACTTTTTATAGGCTTTTTCTTCAAATGTTGGGAAATACTATTGTGATCATGTATGAGCTAGGTATAAATGGCATATGTAAAGTTTAACCACATTCATCATGAATAAAATCCACCCAACATGTTGAAAGGTCACCTAACTCTGCCACTGCTGTTTCAACCTGCCCGTCAAAAAACCAACCTCCTGTGTTTAGTGCTATTTTGCAAATGTTAGTATGCTAACATGCTAAACTAAGACGCGGAACATTGTACGTTATAATAATATAATATCGGCATGTTAATATTGCTGGCATGCTGATGTCAAAGTACAGTCAAATACAGCCTCACAGAGCTTCTTAGCATGGCTGTGGACTTTTGATCTCATAAAATTTTACCCTCTTAATAAAAAGAAGCCCATACTTGACCCTGACCTTGGAGAAGGTTTGTCTTCAGTCAGTCTGCCTGTTTGTCTGTCTTTCTGTCTAACTGACCGTTCCCTGTTAACAGCAGCCTGTTGTCACTGCTGGTAGACTGGCTAAAACACCTGGACTCTGAGATCAAAACTTCCTCGATGAAGTGAAGTCTTTTTAACATTGGAGTGTTATCATGATCAGGATTGTGCGTATTTCTAACAGTGCTCAGCTCCAGATGATTTACCCCCCTGAGTTGCTCTGAGTTTCGCAAAAATCATTAAAGCACATGTGTAGCTGTGTTTCTTGTTCCTGAACAACCACTACTGATGTGCTTTTGGGAATCTCAGAGCAGGTAGTCCAGTAAATGTACAAATCCAAAAATCTTATGGGATGTATTCAGATCAAAGAGGTTTGTGTACATCTATTGGACTAGTGCATTCTCCCTCCCCTACACAGTTCATGTCGGTGCTACAGAGCGCCACCCCTAGGTGTCTAAGGGATATTGTGGCAACTGATAGCTGATTTTCGTAACCAATATTCCTATTTTGTCCTGTCTCTGTCTGTCTGTCCATCTGTTTGTCCCTCCATCCATCTGTCTGTCTGTCTGTCTTTTTCTAACTTCCTCCTTTGGTCTGAAATATTTTACTTTGTTTGGGCTGGTTTTGTTTTGAGTTATTTATCTTTTTTTCAACTTTGTTTCATTTACAAATGCTTGTAATTGTAACAAATGGTTTATATTTGCTATTTCTGATGTGCAATGCTGTCATAACATAACATAAATGAATATATCATAACATTGCTTTTTGTCATAAAAAAAATTGCATTTCCATCCAACAACACATTCTTTACATTTCAACTTTTTATCATTATCATGAAAACTTTAATTCTGACTGTGTCATTTGCTAATATGAATGACCATTCATAACCCGACTCTAACCTCTTCCCTTTTACCTGTGCTTGTCATCTTCATGTAGCCACAGGTTATGAAAAGTCACGCAGCCTCAATAATATCTCCGGGATGACAGGCGCCCCACTGCGCCTCACCCCCATCACCAACTCCACCTTTGAGCCCTTTGAGCCACCTGGCCTCAGGCGATGTCACTCCCCCATTCCCTCCATCTTGTAGCTTAGCCAACAGGGAAACACAAACAACAAAATGTCAACAACAACAGCAAAAATATATATAATTCTTTTTTTCTTTTTGGGGGGTGGAGAGGGGACCATGCAAAAGAATCAAAAGCATCAACATGAATGGAGTGTCTCATTGAAAATTCATCCTAGCTGCTATTTCATGACCATTACTCACATGTTTTCTTCTCGATCAAGACAACAATGAATTAGAGTTCTTCTAGGCCTATTTTAAAACCACAGAATAGCTAAACCTTACTGATTAAGCTGAGATAGACACTTAAGCAAACGTATTTTAAAATACACAAACACACTAACACACCTGCCTTACTAACAGGGATAGAGTCTAGATTAGTTTAGACTGATATGATAGTTGAGTTAGTTTACCTTTAGCTTTCCCTGTGCTACTTCTTGCCTGTATCTCGACTGCAATTGCACTTCAATGCTTTAAGACTGATACTTAAGAGTAGCTATGAATAAGAGACTTTTCTAATAGTAAGCCTCAGAATGCACATTCACACACACATAGACACACACATATTACTGCAGCATGCATGTTTTTACTCATGAGAATCTCCAGAATAAGAGCATATGCTATACCTACAAGTAGATTGAAAAAGTAAAGACATCTTTGTACACTTAATGTCAAAAGCATATCTCTGAAATGGGAGTACCCCAAACTGTAGCACCTCTGCACCTTTGAAAAAAAGCCATGTAGGCTGTAGACGTTCAGTTCTTTGTGTTAGATTTAGATGAAACAACCTCTCTTCCACACATGTGCAAACATGCATCCACATCAGCACACACAGACAATTAGTTTGCTCTCAGTGTATCTCTTTAGTACACAGATACAGGAGAGCGGGAGTTTATCATCTTCATAAGCAGCTTATAAAAGCAGCAGCATCCCTTCCTCCTCTGTCTCCTGCTTCCTCCTCAGGCTTCAGTCTCTGCTCAGACCCTAAATGCTCTGCTACAACACTCACAGGATGTACTGCAAGAAGACTTGAAGAAAAATATTTTTTTTATTACCGTGAACAGCGGGGGAACAGGTGTTAAAAAGCGTGGATGTCTTTTTCAGGGTGAAATGAAGGTCATAGGACAGTGGTTCCCAACCTGGAGCCCCTGAAGAGCTGCAAGATTAACCTGACCCAGTTGAGAGATGATTCAAATTATATGAAATTACATAAAATATATTTATGAAACATAAAATTGTGATATTTTTTTTGTTCATGAATTACTGATCATTTTACCACTCCAGACCCCTAAAAAGCATCCAAAGAAAGCAATTATACTTACAATACTTACAGACACTGTAGGTTTTCAAACAGTGGCCTTTATTTACATCAGCTGCAGAAAGAACCTGGACATTATGTGAATCGGGCTGATATTAAAGACAGGCCTGTATTACCAATAATTTTTCATCACATTTTAGTGAATCAGTAGTTTTTGATCAGTTCCTGTTTTAATTTGCACACAAAGGATATCTGTTCATCTTGTCCTGTGTTTTTTGATAACCCCAACCAGAGATTCATTCAAAAAAATAGTTCACATTTTATCAAATTTAAAAAAAAAAAAACCCAAACAAACAAACAAACAAAAAAAAAAAAAAACAGCAAAAGAAAATGTGAATTAATTAGCGTTTCCATCCACTACTGTTCAATGAATACATGACTATTAGGAGTCAAAACTCAAACGATTGAAAACCATGTGGAAAACATGATGGAAATATGACATTTCTGTTTGTATTCATGTGAGGAAGGTTACAGCATTGCACCCAGCCTTTATTAGGGGCAGGCCTTCATTTTATTGTGCCACACATGCCCAGCTATTATTTTACAATGACCAGGATTTTAGAAAGACTGAGGTCAGGTTAGTTAGGTTAGTTGAACACCTATACTTTTCCTGGGGGACTGTGAATAGACACCAAAGCATGTAAAAATGTATTTTTTATTTAGGGAAATGCTTAATCCTTTATTTATTACTTTTTTATTGGCCTAAAAGTGGTGAAATTTCATGGAGCCCATAATCAGCCTATTTGTCCAATATCTGTTTATCTGCAGAATGCAAATGTGCCCCAAGTTGCAAAAAAATTTCAAAATACACACAAAAGATACAAAGTGTTTCAATGGCAGCAACTGCCCTGATTTGAGAAGTTATGGTATGTTATTTTTAAGGGATCACAACACAAATGGTTGGGAATCACTGTCAATGGGGATTATAGGATGCTAGGGGAGGAAAATCCAGGATGGCATAAAAAGCAGAGTTGGTATTGGCTGAGCTTTCACTTGACTAACACTGTACAGCTGGTCCATGAAACATATTTCGTAAAATAAACAGACAAAAGCAGCTATAGGAAAAATTAAAAAAAAAAAAAAAAAAAAAAAACTGTAGGTGAACATACATAATGAACTGTCCCTCAGCCTCACCTCCAGTGTAGACGTCGGATTAGAAACTGGAGCAAGAGGGTCTGGGTTATCTTTACCACACCATCACTCCTCACCTGCGCTCCATGCACTCTTACCTGGGCTCTCAGCAAAAGGCTGAGCTGCAAAGCTGGAAGAAAGAGATGACTGCTTCTCATTTCTTTGTCATGCTTTCATTTAGTCATTAGGGTTTAAAGGAACAATACAAGGAAAATTGATTTGCTTTCTTTCTAAGAGTGAGATGAGAAGATTGATACCTCTCCCATCTGTACTCTTATGGTAAGTTCATAGCTGGAGTCGGGATGTGGTTAACTTAGATTAGTATAAAGACTGGAAGCAAGGGGAAGCTTGCCTGGCTAGGTGGTATTTCTTGAGGAACAACAGACGGGTGCAATGAGAGTGAGCACTTTCTGAGGTCTTGTCACATTGAGGTTGCCAGGTTTGCTACCATCATACCTTCACAGAGCAAACATGCTCATCGAACATGTTGTCCCGCTGCTTGCTCAATACCCAAAGACAGAAGAACACTGTTGTTCATTGAGACATCACCCCAACACATAACTCACTTTAAAACTAAAAAGAGTCATTTTTTTACATTTCTATTGTGTATGTACTAATCATGTTACCTGTTAATTAGTGAATTTTAGTTCATATGTGGATTTTTGAACAGAGCAAGGTGAGCTGTTTCCGGCATGCTAAACTAGGCTGACCACATCCCGATTTCAGCTCCGTACTTAACACACAGACGTGAGACTGATTCTCACATCATCCTCGGAAAAAAAAGCAAATTAACATATCTCCAAAAACTATTCCTTTAAGGTGGCAGGGTAATTGACTTTATCTTTATCTGGACAAAGTTTCAGACATGGCAGCTCAGCCTGAATGTGAGAAGTGTGGTTTTCCTCAATTCTGAGTTCATCCCACCACCATCATCACCATCACCGCCACCAACAGCGTTTCTACTTGCACTGACTCCAGTGGGACTCAGCAGCCAGTGGCAATATTTTTAGTTTTCTCCCTTTTTGGCTTCTCTTTCTTTCCCTGTTTTTGCCCCTTCTGAACCCCCCAACCCTCCTTTCCCCCTTCCCTCCTCTTCTGTCCGTTCATCTCTTCTTTGTTTCGGCTGCGGCTACTCAGTAGGAGGCACTGTGAACGGCTACTGGAGTGACAGCCCATGGTAGAAGAGCAGACGACAAAACGCCACATGGGAAGAAGAGAGGGAGCATGACAAAACAACAGCATACAAACATACAATTCAATATGCAATGTAGATAAATGAGACAGCGGTGGTTGGATCTGTGTGTTTCTGGTCATATACATTGCACACATGACTTGTGTGCACGTGGATGTTTGTGTGTGCATGTGTGTATGTGCCTAGACCTGCATCTACCTCTGTACTAAGATGCACAAATGCCAACTTGTAAAAGTACATTTTTCTTTTCTGTTTGCTACTGCAAGAAAGGGACAAATAATTATTTAATTTTAGTTTTGATGTTTATTATTAACAGTCTGTGTGAACACATGCTGATGTCATCTTTCTGTCAGCGAATGTACTTTTGTTTTTAATAATCTAATGTGAAGGGGTTTTTTTCTCCTAAGTATAAATGTCCTCTTTTTGTTTTAAACTGAATTTTCCTGTGTTGCAGAAATGTATTTGATTTCAGTACAACCTTATTGATTGTTGTAGACAGTAATTATGTGTCTGTTGGTTAGGTGTCATATCTGTTGAAATCCCTTGTAATCATCTCTCACTCTCACCTCCTTTCTCTCCCACCAGAAAGTAACACAGAGCTTTCAGTCGGCAAAAAATGATTCCTTTTGATTTGTGTTCGATTGCCAAAACAGAAAACTATCATGAACTACTCAGTGAACACACTCTCTAACATAACGTGCATAAAGCACTGTCTGTCTTTTGGATCTTGCCAAAAATGGAACTTGTAAAAGGTGAGCTGAGGATTCCTTTTTCAGAGGAAAAAGTTGTTCTGTGCTCTGAGGTTTTTCCTTCCTGTTACTTTTTCACATTTAAGCTGGAAGTGTTGGGAGGTGAGAGCACTAAATGAGGAGCAGACAATTTAAGAATTGACTTGACAACATTAACTTTCTTGCCAAGACAAAATGACAAAATCTATTTCAATATCATGTCTGTGTGCCACATTTATAACCAGAGAGTGATTACCCAGCTTATTGATGACCTTTAAGCAGGGGGAAATAGCTTGCCTGACTCTGGTCAAATGCAAAAATACAAAACCAGTACCCCTAAGGCTCACTGATCAGCATGTTATTTCTCATTTGTTTCATGTGCACAGAACAGAAATGTAAAAATGAGCAACCTCACAGTGACGACAACCCACCTAAAATCATGTTGTCATTTTTACAATTCATTTTTTGTACAGATTAAACAAAAGACATATGTGTTCATTAGGGAACTTTAGAAGTGTGGGTAGGCAAACTGTTGGACGTTTTAGGCCAAGGCTAGCTATTTCCCCCTGCCTCCAGTCTCAACACGAAGCTAAAATAATAGTGAATAGTGACAGACTTTGTACTGATTTATATGATCCCTCATTTCATTGTTGGCAAAAAGGTGACAAAGCATTTCTCCCAAAATATCAAGTTTTTCTTTATGCAAGGTTTTCTGTTTCTTGTTTAGCCTCAGAAGTCAAATGGAGTCCTGATTTATGTATGAATTAATGATTTTTAGGTTTTAATCCACTGGGAAATCAGCGTTAAATTCCAAGTTGGAAAATAATTTTTACCCGAAATGCACACCAGGCACCCACACACACGCACACACACAAATAGATAAAACACTCCAGTCTCTTAACTGAACCTGTCCATCGTTTCTCACCATTTCATCCTCTCCTTATCCTCCTCTCCCTTCCCAGTGTCCACCTGTTTGTCTGTGTGTCTGTCACTTTCCCTAAGGCCACTGGTGATTGGTCGCTTTTGTCAATGATGATGTACATATGTTAAGTTTGTGGTGTAGATGAATTTGCATGGGTTTCCATCGCAAGCAATAAGGATACTGATATGATTAATAATGTGAGGACATTTGATAAGATTTTAGTCTCAAGCTTAATGAATGTGTATATAGCATTTAGACTACTAAGAGTGTGTATGGATGTGTGTGTTTAGACGCATACAGATGCACTAACAAAGCATGCAGGACAAAAAAAATCTTCACCTCTTTGAATGCAAGAGGTGGAACAGGCTGACATTATGCATGCCAAAATGCTATGATGCTATTGGTCAAAAAAGACCAAATTAGGTACTGTAACAGGGCTGGGTGGGGGTGGGAAAGTTTATTTTTGCAGGATGGGGAGGGGTTACGTTTATAGAACGTCTTGTATCGCAGCTTTCTTATCGATCTTGAGAGACTTATGATAAGAGAAACATAATAACAATCGTAGCTTATGATTTTTTCTTCTTTCTTTTGCTTCTCTTTTCACAGAGAACTATTCTGAAAGCCCTGCGCTTATCAGATATATGCAAAAAGAAGCAGTAACTGTGAACTAATACTAAGACGTGAAAAAAAAATCCAGCTTCTTCCATCATTGTCTCAATCCTCTTCTACAAGAGAGAGGAGAGACCCTTCTCCTCCCAAGATACCTCCTTACCAAAATATCCCTGTCCATCGTTATAGTTCGTCTGCTTTTTCATTATCTGTTTCTCACGTCACCGTGTCCATGTCAGGTCCCATTTCCTTCTGTCCTGTCCTGTTCTCTAGAGTTGCATTTAAACTGCAGTGAGTTTAGAGGAAGGATACCTCTGCAATGTGTGAATGCAATGATTCAATGCAACCTCCTACACAGGATAAGGATCAGGGCCAGATTAACCTGCCAGGGGGCGTTGGGCAATACTGAGCTGCAGATCTCTTTTGAACAAACCCACCCCACCTTGGTTCTCCATGCTAGTTTGATCTAGCTTGATTAAATGCAAATTTAATTAAGTAAGCACATTGCATTATTGGTTTGAATATGAGATGACCGTGATTCTGAGACAAGCCCCTGTTTTCAGACAGCATTTTTAAAAACAACTTTTTAAAGGTGTGCATTTTTCAGTTAATCTCATAATCATGACATCCGGTGACAGTAGAAAGTCTTGACTGCTTGACTGATGATTTGGTCCATTTCTTCTGTAATGATATCAGGAGACACTTACCCCTCTCCACTCAGGAATTTATGTCCTCCATGGTAGTAAAACATGTTTTAACTGGGCTAGTAACATTAAGCCTACAAACAACCCATAATGCAACACTTATTGTAAACTAATACTCTCTCCAATTTAAAAAAAATCTCATGCTGTGAATACATAAATGCCTAGTTATCATATATAATGTGGTGTTATTGTTGAGCACACATCCACAGAGGAGATGGCACATGGGTTTTCACAGGGACAATGCGGAGGGCTAGCTAACCTTAACTAAGTGTTTTAGTTGCCTAACCATAACCATAACCATGATCCTTCCCTAACCCTAACAATATCACACTTGTCATGCATAGATGTAGAAGAAAGCAAAAAATCTTAAAAACATTGACGTTGGATGTAATCCAAGGTTTTGCAGAATTCTTCAACATCAAAGTTCTTTCAGAGGTTTGCATGTGCTTTTATAGTGCGTTTTACCAAACAAATTTGCAATTAATCAAATCATCTCAAAATAATTACAACACAGTTGAATCTGGTACCTGAGGTCGTTGTCAACTATCCTCAGTTGGTAATCCAGGGTTGATGGGTCTAATTCATGGAACGCTGGAAACACAAGGAGCACCACCCTAATTTGGCCATGATGACTGTGGTCAAGTTATATAAAATATGTGTAAAGGATTAGGATTCAAAGCTGGTTTTCCCCCAAAAAGGTTTAAGAGGTTGCATTGATTACCGAGTGAGATCCCACACCGTAGAGGCACCCCTCACAAGTAGAAGTTTTTAATCCAAATTTCTGCTGGTTGTTTAGCTCCTGCCCCTTGTTGCCAATGTTTCTCTCCTTTCCATTGATTCACGACTCAGGTATCTCTTTCTCAACACCCCCCCTCCCCTCCCATGTTCCTGTTCACCCATGTTTCCTCAAAGATGTATTGTATGTATGAAAAAGTGAGAGATAAGAAAACAAGTTGAGCTTTTCCTCTCTTTTTTGTGCTCTGTTTTGTGGCTTTTGCCCCCTTCTTCAAAAATTTTGCTTTTCCTGTCCAGCTGTGCTTCCTGTCTTCTCCTTGTGTCGTCCCTTGTCTTTCCACCCTTTCTTGATTACTGTGTCCCTCTTTCTGTGAGACAAACCATCCATCCCCCCCATCCCGAAGTCTCTCACAGCAAAAACCAAAAAGGAATTGAGTGAAATTGGAGCACCTTTGCACCTGAAAAAAAAATGGGCAAACACTGGATTTCACCGAGGAGAAAGACAGGAATGGACATTTAAATGAATGAAAAAGACTGTAGCGATACATTGCAGATGGGGAGGAGGGGAGAAATGTGCAATGAAATGATGTGTTCTGAGTGGATTGTCAGCTGAGCAACATCAGAGGGAGGAGATGGAGGATGAAAAGTTTGGGGAAGACAGAAAAGTGTGGTGATGATGAGGAGGAGGAGGAGGAAAGAAGCAAAATCGCTTCTCCATGTAAGAATGTGTACCTCACTGTTGTTCCTGTGCACCGTTTTGCTCCTTGTGTTGTGTTTCCTCACCTGTGTGTGGTTCTGTGTTGGTGTGACATTTTGTTTTATGTTCTGTGTGTTTTCGTGTTGTGTGCCGCACTCTTTTCTTACCTTTTCCTTTCATGTAGCCTTCTGTGTGCACCACACCTGGGTCAAACAGCCTTCACAAACACTACCTATGTCTTGTTTTATCCCACGCAGCTGCAGAAGAACTGTAGTTCGTCATTGGGGCAAACACAAACTGCACCAGAGTGAAATAAATTAGAAATGAACTGACCTGATGCAGCAAACCATGCCTGATGGATGTGGGATCAAACAAAAAGCAAAAAATCATTATTTGGCCAAGGTCTGGTCTGTACATGTGCAGGACACACCAACTGAGATGCTCCACTCTCAGCTCTTGGTCTGGATTTTGGCCCAATCCTGGTTGGCTGCAGTCCTCTGGTTTGAACTTTGAACTCTAACATCTTGATTTCACTTTAGTTTGTGATCACAATGTCTTTTGGTCTCATCAGCTACTGAATTAGCTACTATTTAAAGATTTGATATATCAGAGGACTAAGCAGCCCCCCGAGGACTTATGCAGACTGTATTTGTGTGTGTGAGACAGAGACAAAGAGAAGCGTTAGCATCACATTTAACCTCTGTGTTCTTGGTGTTCTTGCATGTCAGCTGGGCTGGGTGAGCTTTGTAATGATGTGTCTTTTCTTTGCTTCAGTGGTGTGTTTGGCCTATTATTTCCTTGCTTTAGTGTACAGTATTATGTTGCTGCAGTTTCCATTGTACCAACAACTCTTTTATACTGAGCACCACTGGAAACTACAGATTATATTAGGAACACTCACGCCATTGTAGAAGTCTTTGTTAGGAAAGTTGTGCAGCAGTATCAAAAAAGAAAGGTTTCTACAATGGCTAACGCAGTCTCATTTAGAAAATGAAATCAAGTCCCATGGCCTCTTTGCCAACAGCATCTTTGCAATTAAATCTGTTGATATTATAGCAATACAAACCAGTTGTCAGCATTCTATGTATTAATATTGACCTTTTGCAGCCTGCACATTTTGTTCCATTTCCTCATTTGTCACACAGCTACCAGGTTACTGTTGCTGCCTATAGTAAATACAAAACATGAAAAAGCCACAGTCTTGATCGCCTTCTAGACATTTCTCAAAGTTGAGGAGGTCACATGACCTGACCAACCATAGATATAAGATTATAAAGATAATCTTTGGCACAAAGCTCCATTTAACTAGTTTACAGCAAACACAACTAACTTAGTATGTGTGGCTGTAGCAGCTTGCTGTTTCTATGGTGAAAAATATCAAGAGTGCTAATGTCAACTTTCAACTTTTGAATTGTTCACAAATTGTGTTGACAGGCAGTTAAAAGACAAGATAACAGTTCTAGAACTTTCCTGTTGCTGACATGCATAAGGTCAATTTACTTAACAACACTATGTTTTTTACTTAATATCTTATATGGCATAAATTCTACATAGAAATACATGTTACAGCTAAATACATACTAGAAAAAAAGATCTCAACTCAAAATTCTATTTTTCTGGAGCTTTCGACTAGACCTCACTGTCTTCATCAGCAGTTGGAGTTTGCTCACTCATCACTTGTCAGTAATAGAAGTACATATAGATAGAAGTACTCAAATCTTTTCTTACCAAAAAGTACTAATACAGCAACATAAAAATACTCTAAATAAACATTTGAATAAACAATCTGAGCAGTTTAAAAAATAAATCTCTCTTTGGTAGAACAACTCATAGACATCTGAAACATGTCACATGGTGCCCTCATTGGACACTGCTTTTTTTGTCAAGGATCACCAAACAAAATGTTTGGGAATCACTAGTTTAATCCCAAATGTTGCATTATTTAAACTTGTCCTGTATGTTTTATGCAAGAAATTAGTCTATGGAGTAAGAAATGTAGTAGAGTAGCAAGGAAATATTTATATTAATATTAAAGTGGAGTAGAAGTATAAAGTAGTCATGAAGTATGTAAGTAAGTGCATTACTTAGTTACTTTCCACCATTGTCACCTGCTGACATGTGACAGTGATTCCATACTTGGTCACATGATTGCAACTCTAGGACAACTCCACCTGCTGATGAAGACTATGGCATGTTGTTGAAAGCTCCAGAAAAAGATATTAAACAGGCTTTTTTTTAACAGCTTGTTTTGCCAATCAAAAAAAAAAAAAAGAAAAAAGAAATAGAAGGTATACCAACAAACAAGTGATCTTACCCAGCCTTGATGCTTTTGGGAAACAGGCCTATATCTAATGTGGTTTCACACTAGACCTCGGAAACTTATCAAAACCTTTTCAAACAACTCAATGAAAGATGAAATTTTATTTTTCTGTGATGGTGGGTAAAATAATTGTGTCCTGAAATCTAAGAAAGAGTAGCTCTTTGTAGTCCTCTAGATAGAATTGGTCCCTCATCAGTTGTAAAATGGGCATCTTTGATAGAACCATCTCATTGGCAGACACAAATAGATCAGGATTGGGTTGCACCAGCTACTGATAAATCCATTGCTAAGTTCTTAGTAAACTAGTGATTTACTAAATCAGACTTCTAACTGTAGATATATGTTGTATTTATGTCTGCATACATGGATAAATTTGAGTTAGTAGTAGCCTGTTCATACAGCATTTATCAAATTTCAGGTCAGATATGTCTACCCCACTCCATGTAACCACTTTTACTCTTCACTCTAAAAAGGTCATATGTTAACATTAGTTTAGTCAGTTGGTTCAGATAGCGACACAGCAGTTACACCTGGCAGTTAGTGGGAGTAAATAGTAACAGTTCATCTCTACATAAGAAATAGTTCATGAGGTGCAACCTGTTTTGATGTAGTGATGCGTAAACTAGACTGTTTGAATTTATGTGCAACTGCTGCCACCAGCTGCAGGGCCATATATCTGAGCAGATGCCATTCTTATGAAATCAAAGAAAGCATTACTTTACCCACCAGCATCATTCCACTGACTTACAGTGTGTGCAAAATGACGTTTGACCTTGATCTGCACCAGACCTGGCTGTTACTAAATTCACAAACAAAGTAACTGATTGGCATATAGTTAAATCAATGCTTACCAAATGCTTCATCTGAAATATATAAAGCCTTTATCACCTATTACACAGTGTTTTTAATCAAATTATGATGTTTTGATTTGTGAACTTTTCACACAACAAATTCTTTAATTATTTAACTTTTTGACTAGTCTTCACCAGGACAGGATCAAATTCTGTGCCATGGTCTGGTGTCTGAGGATCAAGAATAATTTCTAATTCACTTCAGATCCTCACTACATTCTCCTTTCCTTTTTCCTTTCAGTGCTGAGTTTCTAACCCACCCCTCTTTACCTACAAGAAGAAGAAAACAATAAACTTTGAACTGCTGCTCCTCCATCTCCCCCAATGGGATTCACTGAAGAAAATGGGAGGGGGATAGAGAGAAAGAGAAAAAAAGAAGATGAGAAGTAGAAGTGATCACAGTCACTGACACGGACCTGAACATTTTCATCATCTGTGTGACACATTCATATGCAACCTTGCTGATGAGCCCAGTGAAGAAAATGCTCATGATGTACATGTAAGCCATTTTAAAATGGGAGAGAAAGCATTTCCACCTCTTTTGAACTGATTTCAGAGCAAACCACAGCATGGATGCTCCCAGCGTAGCAGCCAGAGGGCCCATGACAGACTTGGATTTGGAACCCATGCGACAAGGATGCCCTCTACGTCCACAACTGTTTCTAATTTAGTCATGTTATTGCTTTACTGACTCTTTTTGTTTCAAGACGCTGCATTCACAGCTGTTGATTTCCAGTGGATGTTCCATTATTTTGGCACTCAAAGCACTATGCAAGGTGAAGGGTGGTCCATCGTGATGTCTAAAGGCTCAGGCAGAGTTGTATCCAGAGTTGCCGCTGGGCTGCGTAGGCCAGGCTGCCCTGCTAATCTTTGCTGAGCTACAGGACCTCTGGCTGAAATCTACTCATACATATCAGAAAGCATCAGCCATATCACATGTATATTTGACATGATCCTGTCTATTTGATATCATCTGAATCTTCTGGGAGACAGGTGACATCTTGAGACTTCAAGTTCAACTGATCAAAGAGCCAGTTTAATCCACCTTGTGATGGAATTTACCCAAGGACAGACACATGGATGGACATACCAGTTGGGGTGAAGAGAACCCCTCAAGACATAAAACTGGCCCTAACATCGGCTTTAAAAAAGAAGGTGTCACTGAAAACGAAGATGTGATTGACCTTCTTTCTCTCTTTCTCACTCTCTCTTTCCCTCTTGAGTCTTTATGGTATCTTGACCTCCCCCTTCCCTGCATCACAGCATCACTGCTGCTCCTCCTCTTTAGCAAAACTGCATGGCATGAATGAAACCAATTAAAACCCGAAGAAAGACAGTTAAAGACACAATGGATGGATTTAAAAAAGCAGGGAGAGAGAAGGGAAGGAGCCCACGAGAAAGGGGGAGAGAGACCATAGATTTTTTTTTTCCACCCAGCAACGTCAATGCAAATTCAACATCATTATCATTCAAGCTACTTTTATCCCCCAAACTGGCTGCTAACATGTGCAAAACAGCATGTTCTGCAGCAAATTGCTCTCTCAGAAGGCATGATGGAAGAGGAGGAGCCCCCCCCCCAGGGAAAGAAGGAGGGGGGAAGGAGATTCTGCAGACCATACACTCTATACCTCTGAGGATGTGGGGCAAGAAAATAGAAGCTTTTTAAAGAAAGCAGGCATTCAGCAGGAGCCAGAGAACATCTTTAAGAAACTATTATAGGGATAAAAAATGGCAACAATTGCAAATTAGAATTGCATTTTTATGACATTATTTACCAGCATGAATATTCTGCATGACTTCTGCAAGCCATTCTGATCTCCCCCATGAATAACACGGCTAGAAATTGTGAATTTAAACATTAAAATTTAAGAAAAATTATGTTATATGCAACAAATTTAAAAAATGTAGGATTATGATTTTAAAAAAAAAGATTTTCTCAATTTTGTTTTTGATGACAAAAAGCAAATAATGAAGAAAAAAAGGGATTGCCACATCTACCCTGTTTTTTTCTTTAAGAAATCTTAGGAGACTCATCCCCTTTAAAATCCAAGAAGACTCCTCCCAACTTCTGCAAGTATTTATTCTGCTACTACAGGTTCGTCTACTACTACTACTACTACTACTACTCCTCACCTGGCTGCTACTCTGCTTCTTCTTCTTCTTCTTCTTCTTGTTCTTCTTCTTCTTTTTCTCATTCTTGTTCTTCTTCTTCTTCTTCCTCTTGTAGCCTTTTACCAGAACCCTTATACGTAACTCTCTCCAAAGGCAGCTGTGTGTCTGTGTCACAATCTGGACCCAGGACTATCAAATGAATGTTGAACCGAACTATATTGTCCACTCTGAGATGTCATAGATTCTGTGTATTTGAACTGAAAATGTCTGTCGTCCCTTTCCTTGGAACTTTTCCTTGACCTTGATATCTGAGGCAACACTGCACCTTCAAAGTCAGAAAGGTCATCTGAAGTCTGGGGTCAAGGATAAGTCAGGAGGTACAGGTGAAGTTATTTTCCCACACAGTGATCCAGGAAGGTCTTTTTACTTCTTCAGGTGAAAAGGTATTAGATGGCTGCCTCATCATCCAGGACTGTTGAGATGAGATTTTAATGTTTCTTTTCCCTAAGTAGTAATTTGCTTTTTTGTCACTTGTTTTTAGAGTCACTTAAGTGTTGTCAGTTAGGGTTGGGCGTAATTGTAATTCCTGATGTATGGGATGTAGAGTTAATTTATGTTGTATGGAATAAGGGTTATAATCATTAATTCATGTTGTATCTACACCTGAAATATGAACAAAGACACGGCCATAGATTTCAGAAATACTGACATTCAAATTCCCCCAGCTCAACCTTAGGCGACCAAAAATTTTGGGAGAGTCTCCAAGCAATCTGGAAAACAGAAAAATCCCATATTTTATTTATTCGTTTAACTTTTCAATTATATTAAATTCAATCTCCTTACATTATGGTCGGGTTATGGTCAGCATATTCATTTTTAAAAGAAATTCAACTTCAACTCACTTTATTAACACAACAACGAACAGGATTATTTGGTTTTCTTATCAAGTCCATGAAACGTAGGTGATCCTATGCATGTCAGACATAGTGCTGTACAATTTTTTTTTAAATTACAACCTAAGAACAATCAGCTTCAATCCCCAAATTTCAGAATGTTCTCAATGGTAAATACAGCCCTGACGATAAAGAAAGACAATATGTGGTTCAGGAGATTAAAGGGCTTCATGGAAACATCCCACCTCAAAACAGACGACAGAAACTAAAGGATGTCATCTGCAAATGTCTCCTCCAGTAACTTTTTCATTGTGAAGCTTTGCCAAATCTACCCTTTGACTCTGTAAGAGAATCACACAATCCCATGATGATGATAGCAGCCCATAAGATTTCTTACTAATGAATCATTTCTTCTTCATCTTGAATGATATCTTGCAACTGGTTTGTAAATGTTATCTGTGATTTATTATCCTTATTTTAGTTAGCTAGAAGGTAGCCGCAATATCGTTTAGTTAAAGGTCGCCCATCATTCAATTTTCATGCTTTTGTTTTCAAACTAGCTCAGGAAAATAATCACTTTCTTCATGGTTCCTGGTGTTGCATCAAGTGCAGCTTCGTTTAAATGATATTCATTTACTGACTGAAGTTGGAAAATAAGTTCTCACAATATTAAAAATCAACATACACTGCTGGAATGCAACTCACTCCTCCCAGTGATGGTGGTATTTATGATATCCCTTGTGTAAAAATATCAACGCTTAAGAAAGAGCCTCATAACTAAAGATTTGGCCAAGTAATCATCAAAGAATTCCATAAAACTTTTTCACATAACAAACTGTTTCAGGACATGTATAGAGATACTGACATGCCAAATGATGACATATTTAGTAGCCTAACTTGTTCCGAAAACAATATATGGCATGCCCAGCTAAAATATGTGGTAACTGTGCCATAAGTGTAAATAAAGGGAGTGAAAACTGAGCAAAGACAGCCAAAAGTTCAACCTATAGAGTGGAGGCTTTCCCGATTATTATCCTTAAGTGACCCAATTTGAAAGAACTTGGCAATTGTTTTGTGAGGTAATATGCAACAGGGTGCTTTAACATTGAAATCAGTTGGGTCTGTCACCTGCTAATGCATCCTGGTGTGCATCCAGACTGAATGCATCCAATCCACGAGTCACAAGACAAGTGACAAGACTCACTGGTACACAGCGTATAGCTCATTAGTCAGACCAGTATCAGTGGTTGAACAGCAGCTCCTGGGTGGAGGAGGTGGTGGTGGTTCCCCCAGGGTGAGAGGCAGCCATCTTGGCTCTGTGTGTTCAAACAGGGTTGACCCATATCACCAGGAAAGGAAAGACAAGGACACTCTGGGCTGGGCTGTAGGAAAAAGTGAATTACACCAAAAGATGAAAATGTCTTTAAAGCTGGCAGAAGCAATTTGAGTGTATAGATAGCGAGCAGGTACTGGACAGATGTAAAAACGCTGCAAATTGTTAGAATCTGGATTTGAATCGTGCTGGTACTTCTCATCATTTGTTTTCTCATGTCTTTATTATGCATCTCAGAATCGTTGTAAAAGTGCGTAGACATGGAGGGAATACTGAACAGGCCTACTGGACACAGGGCCAGAGGCCCAAGGGTTTAGGGGGCATCTAGTCAATCAAATGACACAAAATTACTAAAAAGAGACCCAACCAGTCACAAAGAGATGCAAAACTGCTTCAGACAGACTAAAAACAGCTGTGTGGTTTGTAGTCCTTTTGTGTCTCTTTCAGTCTGGGTATCTTGCCACTTTGTAGGAGGGGTTGGTTGAGGGCCTTTTAAGATAAGATAAGATAAACCTTTATTCATCCCACAGTGGGGAAATTACATTACAATTCAATTCACATTTTACATGTCTGTGCCAGGGGCTCACTGTATCAAATCCGTGTTAGTATGTTTTTCATTTTGTGGCTGGCATACAGTAGAGCAATGATGAACATCAAACCAAAATGTTCCTGTTCATAGCTTCTTCTCTTTTAAAAAACATCTAACTGTCCAGCTATTTGCAGACAAATCTGCAAATTAGCTTTTCAATAAGGGCTAATGAGCTAAAAGAGTTTATTCTGGCAAACCATTGCTGTATTGCAGTGGTGCTCCCTGGGTGATAGACAAACAGACATGCTTGCTCAGAGAGTCTAAATCCAAATGTCTACCCTTAGGATTTGTGGACCGGATCCCTCAAAATGTTGTCGTATGTGTGGCAGTTCAAATTGCTGAGCGGTGAAGGAAACAAATGTTCTAGGAGACAGAACTTCAGATCTACATTCTTTGTATTGATGTGAATTTATTCATCCTATAATCCATCCCAAATTATTTTTCTAAATGTTTTTTAATGTTGGCATTGATAATCATAAAGCAGACATAATCATATTTTGGGGCTTAATTAAGATTATAAATTGTAGCATTTATAGCATATGCAGCCATGCTAACTGAATCTGATAACTTAAAGGGAAATGGCTAAAACAGAATAAATCCCCTGGCTGCTTACATCTGAAGTTTGATTTGCACCACACTGGGCATTGTGGGAAACAAAAAAAGATTACTATTTAGTATCCATACTGTTTAAAATTGTTGTTACATTCCAAAGCAGGAAAAAAAAAAATTTGTTTTTCATTTCAGTTTTTTAGGAATGCACACTATTCTCTGTATCATTCTGGGGGAGACTTAACAAAGAACAGGAAGCCAAAAATCAGTTAGAAAACAGGGCCTATCTCAGGAATACACTATATCAAAAGTCTGAGGGTGGGATTTTGAGATGTAATCATGCTGCAGTATGTATTTTCAGGAAAGTTCTCAATAATAGTTTCAAATGATTATGATCAGTTCAGTGAGTAAATCTGGATCCTTACTTGAACTGGATGTAGATTTCTCTGTCAAAACTGTGCCCCAATGTCCTTCCACACAAGCTGTCATTAATTCCAGGCTATTATTTCTATGTGGTACTGTATGTGATGAGATTAGCTAATTGTTTCTGATATTTTATATCACTTGTCTTCCTAAAGGTATTAAGGACAGCTTCAGAAAATGTCAAAAATAATAAAAGCCTACCATGTACCATACTGTAGCTATACCAAGGTGAACACAACTTCTGTCAATGTCACTAATTTTGTTTAATTGTATTGTTTTCAGCATTTCTTATTTGCTAACTGCAACTGCTACTGTAGTTTTTGGGTTACATATCTTATATTATGTTGCAACGCTACATGCAATTATGATGACTTATGATCATGAAGACTATAACCATGCATTGATAAATGCTTTTTTATTCAAGCATGCAATGAACATAAAGAGAGCCTATGCACGCACCATTTGGGCTACAGTTTTTATGTCATTGTGCTCTTGGAGAACAATTGGTCATGTGTCTCATATGGGGTTTGGGGGGGTTATTAAGAGGGTCAAATGTGGCCATTATTGATATCCCAGAGAAAAGAGTTATATGTTACAGACTTTTAATCTGGCTATATACCTCTTATCACTGCAGAATGAATGCATACAAGAGGACTGATACAATTGCCCAAACCCCTCACTGTGGATATAAAATGTATAAGTTGAAGTCTAGCAATAAAACAGTATTTGATGTTGAATGTTGATAGACAATATTGCAAATCAAAATTGTTTATAAAGTTGTTCTCTGTATCGCCACCTAAAGCAAATGCAAGTGAAGGTTCTCAAATGTAATATAGGATGGCGTACTCCACTTATTTTTGATTCTTCATAAAGTTGGGAGTCTTTTGAGAAACAGATTTTAAAAAAAAAAAAAAAAGACCAAAATTGAAGCAGCTGAGGCTGGATCCTATAAATATCAGAATGCAATTTGATAATGTCTGTCATATGACCCTTGCTGTCTGGTATACACCCACCTCTTTTAAACTCCATGCTAGCAGTTTGCAACAAAGGCTTGTTTGACAGCAATCATTGTCAAACATTTTGGTTTGTAGCCAAGTGTAATGAAGATTAATCCTGTTAAAAATAGGTTGATTGGTTAAGACCATAAACTCATGGGTCTTTGTTTTGCAGCCTTTGTGCTGTCCCATTTCAAAACTCTATAGTCCTCATGAAATAAATACATAGAACAAGTGCACAGTTACATAAGTTGGACACAAATGCAAATCATATCATTGTATATAGAGAGAGCAAGAGGCCAGTATTTTATAACAAAACCACACATAAGTACAAAAATCACAAAATGGTTGATTGTCATTGAAAGGTTGAAAGATATTTTTGATCTTTTATCCTATCCTTTTATCCTATCTTTTAACCTTTGTAACATGCTCAGTTCGAGAACACTTAGCTGTCAGAGCAAAGGTAGTCGATGTCTCCAATGTCTTGTTTGGAGCTCGAATTTATGGTAAAAAATGGTTCAAGGGTTCATGGGATATGGGTACAACCCTACATCACAATGGGATCCACCCACCCCACCACCCCCAACCCCCTCCCTCCTTGTATTTCCTAAGGCCTGTTGCTTCAGAGACCATCTTAAATTAGACACAATAGAGTGATGGCATCACAGTCCTAGAAAGATAAATAGAAACCCGATTATTCCACTGCACTGTAGTGGGGACAGAGCAATAATGGTATAAGCTCCTTTTTAGGGACTCTGGTTTTGGTTATGTGTACATACTAGTGTGTGTAAGAATGTGTATGTTTGTCTGTGTGTAAGAGAGGAAGCATGCTGTGCAGACTGAGCTAAGCCACGCCCCTGTGAGAAGACTGACAGCTGAGCTAACCAATAGTGCAACTTTACTTGAAACCCAAACGATAACCAAACATATCAGGACAAGAAGCAGAGGAGCGGCTCTGCCCACAGTCACCCCCCAACCCCCAACCCCCCACACCCTTCTTTAATGCTGATTGGAGTTTTAAGGGCCTTTGTACAATTTCAAGAAGCCAGGAGCAATCTGATTGGTTGGTGGTGAATCAAACATGGCAGAAATGGTTGCTTCATGGTTCTGTGTGAGTTCAAACCCTGCATGTTGGACATCTAGCCACACTCCAAATCAGTTATGTCAGAGCCATTGGTTTTCCTTTACCAGCAGCGGAATAATACCTGGTGCGACATTGTTGACTTGGGCGCACTCAGAAGTGAAACATGCACGTTTGAACTCATGCAGAACAGCAGTTTACTGCCCTGTGGCTTTACCATTTTAACTTTGGATGGATGCAACTAAAATCTAGTTAAGACCCAAATATATAAATGTTTTTCATTTATTAATTACCAAAACAAGCTAACCTTGACCTTTGACATGATACTCTTCACTCAAGGTCCACTGACCTTCAACTGTATCTTATGGTCTTCAGAAAAGGAAATAAGTGGACTTCAAGTTAAAATTGGTCCAGTTCCACTAGACTACGCTGTCTGGATAAAGTAGTTTGCTTACGTTAATAGCTTACGTTACCCTAAAACCATTTTCAGAAATTAATTTCATGCTAAGCCTAGATAATGTTTTGTTTCAGTCTGTAGGCTAGTTAGTCGGTCTCTAAAACTCCAGTCTGCGTTTCTTGCAGCAACCCTTCCTCCTCTCCATTCCATGCTCCTCACCTCTCCTCTCTCTCTCTGTCCTCTCCTCCTCTTCCTCCTCCCCCTCCTTCTCCTCCTCCTTCAGTTATTTTGAGGAAGAAGCTTCTTTTTGCATCCCTTGTTCTTGTGTTTTTCTATCCTATTTTTTGGAGATGAATTCTAAATGCATGCGTGGGAAACTTTAAAAATGATGACTTTAACTAAATTGTGAATGGCCGTGTGAAGGGAAGCCTCTCTTCTGTTGAAAAAAAAAGAAGTGGCTCTGGTCTTCTCCCCTTCTTTTCTCTGTCAGGTTAGAAGATACAGTGTGGGAAATAAACACACCAAACTGGAGGCCAAACGGGCTCAGTTTCATTAGTCCAATCATGGTTGTCCAGGAGCATTCCACCAGGCATAGCTTGTTCGGGAAATCAAGTGGAGTGAAACCAAGTGTTCTCTGTCATTTCAGAACATCTTTAACATCCTTAGAATATTCTTGGGTCATCGTTCTCTTTACTTTTGACACTTTTTTCTCAATTTTTTACTGAACTATGCATGCAGACGTCATGTAAAGCCTTCCTTTTTCATAGTCAGATATGCTACCTACCCATCGCCTGCTTTTCTGTCTGTTCGTGTCAAATTATTTTCACTCAGTTCAGTTTTTTTCTAACTTTTGCTGTCCCTTCTCTTATTCAATTTCCTCATGCGTTTCATAAACAGAACAATACGCCATGTCATAAGTCCAGGTCCAGCAGTTCATTCTGTTGGATTTTGATGGACAATCTTGGTTTCATATCATAGTTGACTGATTGATTGATTAGTCAGTTGATCAAATAGTTGGTTGGTGGTCCCACAACAGGGATAACTAGTTGGTATGTGTCCACTGGAAAGAGGCAGAGAAAAAGATGGATGACAGAGACAGAAAGATGAGAGGCTTCTCTCCATTCATGAATGGGGTTTATTCTATAAAGACTGATGCTGGATATAATTTTATTGTCACTACACTGGAGAGAGAAAAATAAAATGAAAAAAAATCAAGAACTGTATAAAATATATTTCAATGGAATGTTTATTATTTACCTTTTCTATTTTTGAAACATATAAAAAAACAAAAAAGGTGAAACTGTAATAATTCAACAGCATTTGTGAGACAGTTCTGTTGTTAAAACATATGAAGGTTTGACTGTGAATGCTGATTTACCTGAGCAACTCTTCTCCTTTACTGATAGGATAAATAAAAAAACATATGAATAATAATGAAAAAAATCACCAAACTACTGGGAAAAAGCAAACAAATTCAGTTTAAAGAGAAAACCATAAAAACTTGATAAAAACATTAAAAACTTACGCCAAAATTCCCCAGTTGTGTCCAGTGTCTTTCTTTGTTGCAGTTTGTTTACTTCACAGTCTTTTCCCATTTCTGAATGACATTTTCTGACATAGTCGTGCAGTTCTCCAAACATTAAGAGCAATCACCACAAGATTTTAATACTGAGAAAAAATTACACTTCATTTGCCTGCAAGAAGCTGTCACTCACTCTAAACATTTAACTTGTCTGTGAAGTTAACAAATTGATCAAGTGCAACACTTCCACTGACATGGCATTTCCCTTTATCATTGCTTAGGACAGGACAGTCAGATGTCTAATGAACTGTGTAAAGATGTACATACAGTTGCCTTGCAATATGTAAAATCAAATAACAAACAGCTGACTGTATGTAAACCCATGCCACACACAGTAGGTACCTTGTGATTGTTCATTTCAGACAGAAATTACAAAATGAAAGCACATTAAAAACAAATGTCTCAATACAACACATCCATATATATTATGAACTATTTAAATATAGAAAACAAAATGTAATTATTCCTCAGTAACTTATTTGCTGCTGTCTATCTCGTCATAGCATTTAAAACTAGGCCTTGCAATACAGTTGGCACTAAAATGTTCCTGACTGAATATGACAATCTGTGTTATTATGCCAATGCCAGCGTACTGAAAATACGAAACGGTTATGTTTGACAGGTTGTGACAGTTGACTCAAATATTTTGCAGTGAGAATTTACACAAAAAAATATATTTATAGCTACATATGACAGCAATGCAGTTCATTAGAGAAATAGTGTAACCCATTTTGACCACCAACACTATCTCAAAGCATCACTGGAACAACTGAAGATATTTATACATTTGAAGTTTGTGTGGAAGCAACAAGAAATGTCTATATTGTCTTGAGAAAATCAGCTGTGGATTTTAGGATTGCACAGTTTTGCACAGTTGGCTTTCATTTGACAATTGTGCCGAATATAATATTAATTCATTCTCACACCATATTTTACAGAAAAGTAGGATTAATACTACATTCACAACCTCTAGTGGACACAAAACATAATTTGCAGTGATCCACACTGTCAATACTGACTGCCATTTGTGGTGACTGTGAAGAGTTTTGTTAAAGTGAACTCAGTATTATATATTTTACATTTAAGTTGAAATTAAATTAAATTAAATTAAATTAAACTTGTGATATGGAATTCAGCAACACCAGCAATGAAAGCATGGTGGATGCCAGCTGAATGAGGAGAGACAAAAGTACCTCATGGGCCAACTTTAAAAGGCCAGATCTTAGAGAAATAACTTAGTAGTCTACATTTCTTAGAGAAAAAATAAATGATGTGAATATGGAGTATCTCACATCAAAATAGTAATCTCTGGGGTATGAACTGACCATTTCCCACAGTTTGTCACTGAGCGGGTGAGAGGGGTTGTCTAGGATGATGCTGGTTCAATTATTTGTCCCACGACAGAGGCAGCCTACAAATAATGGACAGAGACAGGAGGTAAGGAAAACTGAAACCTAAAAACAAAAAATCAAGAAGTCTTTACTGTAATGTGTTACTGGAAGGGCTTTAGTTATGTTAAAAAGGAACATTTGCTTGGTCACTTGTGTTCTCATTTTGGTCACTATGAAAGTATTCAATTGTAATGTTATGTAATTTTTCACTGATCCAGTAGGAATGTGAAAGAAAACAAAAACAGACCAGTAATAAATGTAATTTGTAAACCGCAGCACAAGGGGTCACTGCTCAGCTAATAATCACGTCTGAAAACAGACCACCAACAAACTGCCTGTTTTTCATGCTTTCTGTTCTTCAGTGAATGTCCTGATAGCTTGGAAAAGCCTGGAAAATACTTCAGGTTTCATCTCTCCACTGACAGGCAGTGTGAAGCCGGTTTACTATAGGCTCACAGACTGTTGGGCTTAAACATATTCTTCTTCATATTTGTGATCGATGACATTAATATGCTTATATCCAAGTTTAACAATCACTTTTTTATCAATCACAGTTTACTGATTGGCCTGACTTTCAACTACCTGACTTTCTGCCAACAGAGTGGAAGAAGTCCAAGGGTCAGCCCTTGTCTTTTATGGGCTTTACTTCCTCAGTGTTTGGGGTCCACAGACCCCACTGCTGTATGTATACATAATTCTGCATTAACAGAAAAATCAACCATTATTTTTCCTTTAATTTTTTTCATTATTATATTGTTGTGTGTGTTGTTAAGAGACTGGGGCTGTGAGTATTTATAGTAATGAACTGGTAGTGGTTCATCAGGTTTGAACCAGGAGAGGGCGGTACCAGTGAGGGAGGACTCAAGGTGGGAGAAGAGGATGGAGTGGGTGATGGTGTCAAAGGTGGCGCTGAGGTCAGGTAAGATATGCCGAGGGAGTGTGCACCCGAGGAGAGGAGGAGGTTGTTGGTGACTTTGATTAGGATAGTTTCTGTAGGAGCCAAATTGAAACAAAAAAAATATTTCATGTTGTACAGATGTACAATTTGTTTTCCTGCAGGCACAAAGGAACGTAACTTGTGTTTAAGGTCAGGTAGAGTCCAGACAGGTTGAACTCCATTACAGCTGTCATGTCCAAACTGTTATAAAACTCCAACAAATGAAATCCAAATAGACCTGTTTGGGATTTCGGAAGAGGTGTTGTGTAACAATTTGTGGACCTCTGGAGCATGTCATCACTTCAAAATTATGTTTAGAAGCAGTTTATTTAGAATCAAACATTTTCAAAGTCTGTTTTTTGAGCTGTTAAAGAGGGCCAAGGGGTCTCTAGGACTCCAGACACAACATCAGGGTCGAGCAAAAGGCAATGACTCAAAAAAAGGTTTCTTGTGCTTTTGTTTGTGTATGATATCACTGACATGTCAGATATCACGTACAGACAGTACAGATGTAGAGCAGGGTAACCAGGACATTGTTGTAGGCTAACAGGGGCCCGGGTTTCAGCTTGTTCATTCATTACATAACTGGGTCAAGCTAGGCCAACTAGGCAGTGTGTGTGTGTGTATATGTGTCTGCGCGTGTATGTATACAATCAATAGTTATATCAGACTGAGGTCATTACTACTTTCCTGCTGACTCGTACGTGTAATATATCATTTGCCCTGTTTGTATAGTGGTGATATCCAGCTTCGTCTCACATTTGGACTGACATTTACAAAAAGAAACATGAAACTTTATACCAACAAGGCGTAAGAAATGTGTTAATAAATGGGTTTTTAATAGGGTAGAGCACTTCAGTGACCGCAGGTACATAGATGCCCAGTTTTGAGTTCTGAGTCCAAAACAGAGTCACTTGAGCTATACTGAACACAATTTTTTTTATCTCAACTTTAGTATTTGAGTTTTGAGAACTACTGTTGGAACATCAGAGACAGAAAATTCTGAAATCATCAGACTTCAAGAATGTTATAATTTACCCGTTCAATTTGATGAATGTCTCTGGACTACTTCCAAGCCATGCTTGATAAATGTTTAGAATTTGGAAAGGAATAGATTTATGAACGGAAGAGCTGCACAGCATGCAGACCAACTTCATGTATTAACATGCTACGAACAACCAACTGCAATGACTGCAAACTGAACTCATATTATTGATCTACTAAAAGCACTAAAAATGATTAACTGATCATTTGTTACAGTTTATAAACTCTTTCTATTGTGTGCCATATTACAAATTGGTACCAGGTTGATTCTATTGTCAAAGGAAATCTCCCTGTATATCTTCAAATCACATACTGTACATCCTTAATAAATATACATTCAACACATTCAGGAGTAATTTTGCAAGGAAGAACTTTCACTTTTTAGTGATCTCCTTTATTTTGTTGTGTCTCACAGAACTACAGCACCAAAAGTGGATTGATTCACAGCTGAAAATAGTGCCCAACAAATGTACTCTTTACACCTGTGTTTGTGTAACATTTGCTAAAAACTACAGTTTTAGGAAGTTACTGAGCCATTTATCAATACTAAGAGTCTACAGCCATGCCACCTGTTCTGTGAGACTGTACTTCAAGCCACCACCGTGCTTGTATTTTGACCTGAATGCTAACATCAGCATCCTAACATGCGCACAATAACACCCTGTTGATGTTTAGGAGGTAAAATGTTCACCATGTTCACCATCTTAGTTTAGCGCATTAGCATGTTAGCATTTGCTAATTAGTACAAATCACAAAGTACAGCTAGATAACAGTACAGTAGATAAACCAAATGACAACTTGCCTGAGCGGTGGAGGCGACCAATAAAGGAAAACCCAGGGAATCAGAGCAGATGCACCTCAGAAGTTATTTTGTTGTTGCTTAATGTCATACAAATCACCAATGTGTTGCTTCAGCTCAATCACCAAAAAAACACCTTAAATACCCTTGTGCCTGTCTGGCACATACCACATTGCAGGCTCACCTTCCTCCTCTTCATTGACAGATGAGAAGGTTGCTGGACCGGCTGCTGGACTGGCAGTGCTGGCTCCTGAAACTCCTTCAACAGGTTAATATGAAACAATTGATGTTTCTTCAATTTGTCAGGCATGTAAAGTTCATAGGTGACCTTACCCAGGCATTTTGTGATCTCGTAAGGCCCCTGCCACCTGGCCAACAGCTTACTGTCACTGGTGGGAAGTAGCAGCAGTCCCTTCTGGCCTGGATGGAAAGTTCTCTCTCTTGTCTTTTTGTCATACCAAGTCTTCTGGTTGGCCTGTGCAGATCTCATGTGTTCCTGTACCAGAGCAGTCATCTGTTCTAATCTGTCTCTCATTTTCATCACATAAGCCACCACATTCTCCTGCTCAGTCATTGGAGTCTCCCAGTGCTCCTTCAGGAGGTCAAGTGGCCCCCTCACCTGATGACCATAAAAAGTTCAAAGGGGGAGAAGCCAGTTGACACCTGTGGCACCTCCCAATGGGCAAACAGCAGGTATGGCGGCCATTGGTCCCAGTCTGAGCCTGTGTGCTGCCTTTCAACCAGACTGTCCATCTGGGGGGTGGTATGGAGTGGTCTTAATGCGCTTCACTCCTAACAACTGATACACCTGCCTAAGAAGTTTCAAAGAAAGCTTGTGCCACAGTCTGTGAGGACCTCTCTGTGTATGCCTACCCTTGAGAATAGCTGAAGAAGACAGTTAGCTACTTGTCTGGCCTGAACAGACATGAAGGGAAAGGCTTCAGGGTAATGGGTGGCATAGTCACAGATTACCAAGATGTACCGATTGCCACCTGCACTCCTCTCTAGGGGCCCCACTACATCCATGCCTATTCTTTCGAATGGTGTGTCTATGACAGGTAATGGCTGAAGCTGAGCATGGGCCACTCCCTGGGGGATGATGTGAGCTGACATGTCTCACATGAAGCACAAAAGTCTTTGACACTGGTGTACATGCCTGGCCAGACAAACCTACTGCCAATCCTGCTGAGTGACTTTTGAAATGCTAGGTGGCCTGTCCAAGGGATAAAATGACCTAGCTCCATTACTGTCTGTGTGAGACTCTGTGGCAAAGCCAAGGCCTCAACATTGCCTTTAGCTGGTAAAGAATGCTGTTTTGAATAACATACATAGCCTCGGCTAAACAGTCTACCTTGCTCTGACTCACACCCTCAACCTCTGACACCCTGTCAAACCATGGCTGTAATGTGGGGATCAGCTCGCTGCAGTGCTTCTATGTCAGATGGAATGTGGAAATCAAAAGGCTGGCTGAGCTGTGCTGGTTCCTCACACTGATCCCTGGCTGTGGCCAACAACTTCTCCCTCCTTCTCTGTGCTCTGGGCTTTGGCTGTTTAACTGGCCCTGACTCAAGCTCAGCATGAAAAAAGGTAACTCCTCAAGGGTATTCTTCACTTTCTGAGCCCTAGTCATAACAATATTACATGACATTACTGTTTGAAGACCTGGCTGATATTGCTGCTTAGCCTCCTCTGCTGATGCCTCCATAGTGCCCTCTGTATGCCCCTCCCCAATGCACTTCTTTTCTTGTCTTGCCTGCACTATCAAGTCAAGCATCACATCGTGACCAAGAACAACTGGATATGGCAGCGTGGGCACTAAGGCTACTGTCAGGAGATAAGTTTGACCACCAACCGTAAGATAAACCTCAGCTGTGGGGTATGGTTTGTCATCACCATGAACACATCTGATGTTGGAAGTAACCTCACTCCACAGCTCTCTGGGCACTAAACTGGGCAGAACAGCAGACTGAAAGCAACCAGAGTCTTGAAGGGCCTCCTCACGCTGACCATTCACTAATGCTGGTGTAGTGAGTGCTTCCTCTTGAACTGTGGCTGGGTAAGTGTATCTAGGAACTGAGCACAAAAGTGAGGGCTTACTTTGTCTAGTGGCAGGACATGTGTATTGGTGTGACCTATCTCATTACACTTATAGTAACATGCCTCTTGCCTAGAACTAGAAAAAGACTTCCTACTTGGTGTTTGGTTTACTAGGACAGACATGTCTGGCCCTAGAATGAGGTCTAACCTGAGCTTGACCACCCCTTTCACCCCCATTGGACTTACTGCGTCCAGTGAAGTTGTCGTTTTGGCCAAAGGTTGTTCTCATGTACCCGGTTCTGGCTGACTGGAAAATCTCTGCAAGTTGAGCTGTGACTTTGGGTCATGCTTGTGGATCCAGACCTCCAGCTCCGGTCCCGCCATCCGCAAAAACTGCTCCAGAATCAACAGCTCAGATATTTCTTTCACTGTGGAAATTTCTGGTTTGATTGGGTGCCATTGCTGCCCCCTGCTGGCCATCAGAGGTACCTGGCTCACCATCATCTGGCTCCTCAATTTGCTCCGCTTTCTTTCCTCTGGTCATTGTTTCTTTTCTGTTTGTTTCCGTACCATCCCACTTCTGACACCACTTGTCAACTTGCCTGAGCGGCAGAGGCGACCAAGATGCACCTCAGAAGTTATTTTATTGTTGCTTAATGTCATACAAATCACCAATGTGTTGCTCCAGCTCAATCACCGAAAAAACACATTGTAACCGAGTTAAATACCCTTGTGCCTGTCTGGCACATACCACATTGCAGGTAAATCTCAAACACAGACACATGAGAAATCTATATATACACTCAATGTATTTACATAAAAACCATAACCAAACAGAAATATATTCTAAATAACTATAAACCAAACTAATCCCTATTTAATAAATACCCCCTAAATACTTTACATAATTATAGACATTACTGGAATGCAAAAACTCCCATCTCCTCACTTCCCACATGGCACCTGCCTCCTGGAATGCAAAAACTCCCATCTCCTCACTTCCCACATGGCACCTGCCTCCCGGAACTAAAAAAAAAGTACCTAAACTAAACCACTTACTGGTTTAACCGCTCTAGTAACGGCAGTCCGTTGTCACACCAAAGTACTGGACAAATAAAATTCTGACGTGATGATGGCACTAGATGAAATGTCAGACAGTGTTTATTATTATTATTATTTGTCTTATACTGCTGCTCAAATTGCTGTGAGCTGGAACAAGATAGATAAGATAAACCTTTATTCGTCCCACAGTGGGGAAATTTACCCATAGGGTCAATAAACATTTGGCTAACTTACAGGATATATTTATCCTGTGGCTTTGATTTCTGGCCCCTTCAGTCTGCCTGTCGAGGTGTCCTTGGGCAAGATACTGAACCCTAAATTGCTCCAATTGCTGTTCCATCAGTGTGTGATTGTTTGCACATGGTAAATAGTAATGGCAGTTTCCAATCAGCCACCATGTATGAATGTGTGTGTGAATGTGCTGTCCTGCTTTGTGAAAGTGCTTTGAGTGGTCTAATAAGACTAGAAAAGCAATGCATAAATGTCCATCACCATATATCCACATACGTACATGAGGCGTAGCCTGAAAGTTTTATTCAAATTATCCAATCCTTACAAAACTTGCAGGACTTGTTTCAGGACAGGTCAAGATCAAAAGCTTTCAACCTCTAGCAGTCTGTGTTGGGTTGAATCTGTGAATTGCTGCTTGTGGCTATGTTTGCAATTGTTTTTTGTCAGTTTTGTCATTTTTTCTCAATTTGCCATTAGCTGGAACGAGCTAGAAACATAAAACTGGGCCCAATAACTGGAAATGATGTGCAAATTCTTCCCAGGAAATATGAGCCCAGTAGGCCAGATTGGTGTAAATCAGACCCAAAAATGCAATTTTGGAAAGGCCACATCCCTCACATTGTAGGTCTAATTGACTTGAAATTTCACACACTTGTCCAACTCAATGTGCTCTACAAAATGCCGCTTGGACTATAAAAATCTGTCTTGGTGGAGTTTTGCAAATTTGCACAAAGTTCAGTTCATATTACTGTTTTCACATTAATATGAGTGAGTGGGCAGTGGCCTATCATGTATTTTCTCACAGCTCAAGATGCCTTGAGGCTATTATTATTATTATTATTACTACAGCTCATTCTGAGAGGGATAGCCCTTCAGCAGGCATTGGGGCTAACTAACAAATTGTTAGTTGTTCATGAGTTTATTAGGGTAGATGTTGGTTGACCTGCTTTAGGTCATTCCCAACTTGTAACCTTTACAACTTTCCTGCTGTCAAGTAGCAACACAGCTACATCCCAACTGTCACTCCATCACTCCACGTCATCTTTTTATGACCACACACTTTCATTCTTACTTAAGCAAGAGCAGGTTGATCTCTTATATTGAGACATCACACACACTGCGTGATAACTGAAGTCCCAATAAACACACCCTGCATGCTGGCCAAAGTCCTTCCATTGATCCTGATACTGTTGTGAGCTATTCCAGGTCACTACAGACAGAGACACACACAGAGCACATCCTTCCATGAATGTATTATATAACAAATGCTCAGGTCCATTGCTTCCCTCTGCACAGTTCATGGCCTGTGTCACACACAGACTCCCAGTATGACTACCTGCTACCTGCTGTATCCCTGTATCAGCAGAACTGAAGTCACTCAACTTCTCAAGAGCAAACACACACAAACACACAATATATAAACCAATAATAATAATAATAATAATGAGGACATAAATTCATTTCAGGATGATTTATTTTCCAAATATTTCTTTAGAAAAATATAAGTCCTCCAATATGAACAATTCACTCACACAGTGAATCATAATATATAGAATAACAGGTAGTTATTATTTTCATACATGGTCAAATAGACACAATGCAGTTTGGACCAGGTCTTCAACAACAAGCTTCCACACTTTTAGCAAAGGTAATTAATGAATAACCATAACTGTCAGCAGAAGACAAGTTTATATAACTGTCTGGCAGTGTCACAGTACTTGCTGAGCTCCAACCAAACAATCCTTAACCTTTGTTCACTATCAGTAACTGAGCAGCTGAACATCTGTTTGTTCTGCATCTTACATCAGCACAATGTTACAAAACAGGAATTTAAGAGAGGATTTATTTACAGTCAATTTGTTCAAGACAAACAAAAGTGAAAAAACACAAGTTTGTATAATATTCTCTCTGACTGATTCACTCTGACAGCAGGCCAGGCACACAAAGGAAGAGGGAAAGTTTTGTTCCTCATTGCAAAAAGTACAGTAACACTTTTCCCAAGTGCACAAGCACTTCTGGTGGTGTCTTGAAACCTAGCTCTGATAAGCAACCTAAAAATGAAAAAGTAAAACAGACTACTAGCATTTGTGTGAAATGTGTTTTTCTGTGTGAGGTTAGAGTTGGAATAACATCAAGCTGGTAGACATGTGCTGCTTTTTGTTCTAGACTTAGCAAAACATTCAACAACCTCTTCCTGTCATCTGCACACCTTACTACTGCTCGGACAACTGAAAACCTATGAACACATTCAGTCACTTTTTTACTAGTTTCAATGATGAAGGCTCAAAGTAAACTGATGCAATAAAAAGACAAAGTACCTCAACTGAATGTTGACAAGGCACAATGGTTTAACATTTTGCAAAATGATTAGTCTCTTCCCAATAATATTTAGGGCTGAAAGATTAATGGCCAGCTGTCTAGTTAATGTACTCTCTGCATGCCTGTATCTGTACTATCTGTATCATTTGGACAAAATAGAATGGACTGTGTCTTTTTGCTGTCCAGAAACACCAGCAGAGTAATGAGTCTTAATGTACATAAACAATCTGTCTGATAATTTCCAGAGATGTATTGGCCAGTAGTTAATGTTGAGTGTAAATTAAAGACTGCTGGCAGAGAGTGATACAGTTGTTGAAATCTCCCAGTCGTATCTCCCAGTAGTGCTTTAATTTTGTCACTGAAGCAGCCGGTCTGTGAAGCTAACAGCAACAGAGAAGCGTTGTCAGCTTATTATAATTATAGATTGTTAGTTCAATATACAAACACTGTCGGACGTCACTTACCAGAAATTTGTACAAATAGAAAATACTTACAAGCACACTTTTTGCTGTTTTTTAAATCCCAATTCCAATATTGGTTAGAAAATGTCCATGATGAGGTTTTTTTGTTTGTTTTGGTTTTTTTTTCCAAATCATTCAGCCCTACCATCAGTTCAATTCACTTCTCCATCTCAGCCTCTTTCTGGATTTCTACCACTGCATCTTTGACTCCATCATGACTCAGAATGCCAGCCTGGTTCTTCTCTTCCTTTGTCCATAGCACATGTGTAAAGAAAGGAGACGCAGGAAGAAGACACTCGCTCTAATCAAGGAAGTTCCCAGACAATCCGGACCCCATTGCTAGGCCTTCTTTTTGATTTCTTTGGCAACTATTGGTCACTTTAGCTCTCATCCACTGCTGCAATAGTTCTGGTCCCACTATGCCCAGCCTTTAAAGGATGTTTATGGTCAGCATGCAAGTGTTTGTGTCAGAAGTTGTGTCAGGTCATGACTAAATCACTTCGCAGCGCGGTAGATGGCCAAATCCAGCGGTTCCTTGGAGGGAACGCACCAATCGTCTGCCTCCAAGCTCAGCTTGTAGTGACGCAAAGCGGTCTTGTTAAAAACTGGCAGCCTCTCCACTGAATCTGTAGACAATGCCTAGAGACACATAGAGAGCTTTAATGCAGGGATAATTTACTGCCTGTGTGTTTTTTCTACATGCACGTAGGGCGTGATCTTTGTACATGTATAATCTAGTTAGCTTCATTTGATTGTTGACAAATTAATAGACATAGATTTTTTGGTTTTAAATTAATCTAGAACCATTTTCAGAGGTACATGTTCTTAAGCCCAAACCAGCAAAAGTGCAGTCTTGTTCACAGTAAAGACTTCACCTGTGCAGTACCTGTTATTTGCATTCTTGTCATGAAGTTAGATGAGAGGATTGATACCAAAGTAAATATGTAGCTGGAGCCAGCAGTCATTCTTCTACGCATTCTAAGCTTATCATGATCATATCATAATCATAGGTATTGTAAAACTGATTACTGAAGATTAAAGAATGCCTTTAATCTGATCATGAACATTTTTGTCCAGGGCTCATTTGATAAAATAAAAAGAAGTAAGATTACTCCGTCAGCATAATTGTTGCCAAAATGTTGCCTTTATTTCAAAATAAGAAGGCACTGTTATTTAAGGCAATTTCACTCAAGATTAATGAATCAGTGCTCCAGCTACATTTGATTTGAAGTTAGTTGGTTAATAATTAACTAGACACCTTGATTTGGCTAACATCATGTTTTGGATTAGTTAGGGCACATTTAGAGAATGGGGTCTTGATCTTATTGGCCAATCAGGCCATCCATCATACATCAAGCAATATGTCAGTGCACGCACGTGTGTGTGTACAGTACATGTTTACATTACCTTCAGGTATAAGACGGCGTCAGTGCCGTGACCCTCCATAGAGTAGAGCTGTAAGTCTCCCTGGAAGTAGCGAGCGTAGAGACGAGAGATGGGCAGACCATAGCCAAATCCGGCCTGTACACACATATACGCATACACATGTTGGCTCTTCTCAAATATTAATACTGTGTTTAAATGTGTATTTGTGTATGAGTTTCTCACCAGTGGCGCCCTGTGTTTGTCTCCAATGGAGGGTCTGGGTGCTGTGGAGTACATGTAGCTGAACAGACGTTCTGTCTTCCTGAATGGAACGCCACCTCCTCTGTCACTCATCTAGAGAGAGACAGACATTATGGAGAGGTTAACACAGCAGTGAGGGCTCAGCAGCCAAGATGGAGGCAAAACAAACAATAAACAAACACAACTTTAACTGTTATGACAGGGTGAGATCTTAGTTTGGAAAGAATACCTTCAATTTTGTTACCTCGCTAGCATATATTTCTCCCATCTTGGCTTCTTCGACTGGTTCCCAGTCAAATCCAGAACTGAATTTAAAATCCTTCTCCTAACCTACAAAGCTCTTAATGGTCAAGCACCATCATATCTTAAAGAGCTCATTGTACGCTGTTACCCTAACAGAGCACTACGCTCTCAGAATGCTGGCTTTCTTTCAGTTCCCAGAGTCTCCAGAAGAAGATATGGAGCCAGAGCCTTCAGTTATCAAGCTCCTCTCCTATGGAATCAGATCCCAGTCTGGGTTCAGGAGGCAGACACCCTTTCCATATTTAAGAGTAGGCTTAAAACCTTCTTCTTTTGACAAAGCTTATCATTAGGGCTGACTCAGGTGAGCCCTGAACCATCCCTTAGTTATGCTGCTATAGGCCATGACTGCAGCAAGATATCCCATGATGCACTGAGCATAGCTCTTCTCCCTCTCCTCCACATGTATTCATTCATAACCCATCAATGCATCTTACTAATGCAGCATCTTCCCTGTGTCATAGTTTTGTGCACTCTTGTCTCTCTCTTCTCTCTCCTCCTGACGCTTTCTGCAGGTACATCTGTCTCCGGAGCTGCAGATTCTGGATCCGTGACTGCAAACCACCTGTTCCATCACTGCCCGCACGTTTCTGCTCAACACCTGCTGCTGTTATCGTTACTATTATTAGATTTGTGGATTGTACTACTGCATGTTTTCTCTCTCTCTCTCTCTCTCTATCTGTATCTGTCTGTCTGTCTGTCTCTCTCTCTCTCAACCCAACCGGTCATGACAGATGGCTGCCCGCCTAGAGCAGGGGTCTGCAACCTTCAACAATAAAAGAGCCATTTTGGCCCCTTTCCCAACAAATAAAATTTGCGTGGAGCCACAAAACTTGTTTTAAAATGAAGATAACACAACATATAAAGTTCTATATATAGTTATGCCACATATAAGAGAACTATAGCCAAGTTTATTGCATTAAAGAAATTTAAGAAATGTATGTTAATGTTTAGCTTCAATAACCAACTCCAGCTTAACCAGTAACAGCACATAGGTTATTGTTATTTCTGTAAACATGCTGAAATGAGATGTTAATATTTTTAAGTTAAAAAAAGTTAAGACTACATAGCGTCAGTTAATTAACATGGAGGGCCTTTATTTTCTGACCTCACACAGACGCCTTTCATTCCAAAGTATTAACACTTGTTTTTACGTTTTGACTTCAGCTGGTTTAATAACTGAGGCTACCAGATGCTCCGTTAGCATCATTAGCTTAGATCAACCTCCACCGTCTCCCCCCGGAGAAATTCGTCCTGGACAGCTGAGAGAAACACAGCTAGCTGGAGGGCTTTCACTTGATGCTAATTCATTAGCTCGCTATTTACTAGTAAACAAAAGCGGGAGCGCAGACGTTTTGAACAGTCTGTTAGTACAATTAACCACACAGCAGCCATGTTAGTTTTCCAGTATTTACATCAAAAGTTTATCCGAAAGTCAAAAATACAACGAACACAGCTGAAGTTCAGTGACTGAATGAGCTCCATGTTTGGAGCTGTCAGCCAGCAGGTAGCTGTCGATCAAAGTGACCAAGCGGTTTTAACGCATGGATGTAAGGATGTGACCCATATTTTGATCGATTTTTTTATTTTAACATTACACGATCACCCCAATACTCCATTGTATTTACTCCACTGGAGAAAAAAAAGGCCATTATTTATTCCTTTTTTAATTGTTTTTTATCAAAGCAACAGGGAGCCACTGCAGAGGGATGAAAGAGCCACGGGTTACTGACCCCTGGTCTAAAGCCTGGTTTTGTTCTGAGGTTTCTGCCTGTTAAAAGGAAGTTCTTCCTCGCCGCTGTTGCCAAGTGCTTGCTCATGATGGGAATTGTTGGGTCTCTATAAATAATATAGAGTTTGGTCTAGACCAGGTCTGTATGGAAAGTGCCTTGATATGACTTCTGTTGTGATTTGGGGCTATACAAATAAAACTGAATTGAATTGAATTCAATAAAACATATAAAGGATGACCTGTTGTAAGTGCATTTATGTGTGTATATAACTCAACTCCTAATAACCACAATCAGTTTTTTCTGTGGCAGGCAATTAGGGCACTTTTATAGGTATCAAACAATGATTAACAAGAGTTAATCCTCTCTAAATATGGAGGCAGGGAATGCCAGGAGGTAATGATGTCAATCAATGGGCTGTAAATCTGGGTGGATGACAATACTTTTATGAGGGTTTATGGGGTTTATGTAACTTAATTAGGCAGTTAAACAGAGGTGAATCAGGGTAGTAACAAACTGCAATGGGCGAAAAAGTGGTATTTCAGAATGGGGATAAAAGAAAGCATTAGTTCTACTCTATTCATAGTTTTTTTTTAAACAATCATCACATTAACACCTTAGTGTATGCAATACGTATGTGTAACGTAATTCTGAGCAGCTTTAGTACTGTGAGGAGTACTGTGTTTTTTGTAGTAAGAAGTTTAAGTTGAGCCAACTCTGTTTCTATTCCTGGTTTTGGAATTTAGGGCATTCTGATAACACCTTTCTTGTTCTTTCAACTTGTGTTGTGCTGGAAAGCTTAGATACCATGATGTGGATGTTCGCTAATGCATTCAGGGGTCTAATAGCCAGTCCTGCCATCATGAATGGTATTTGTACACCTTGAACTCCTTTGCAACATAAACACAGACTCAGAATCCTCTTCAGAGCAGAGCACTTCCATGACAACATGCTCCCCTTCCCTTTGTCTTTTCCTTCTGGTTTGTTAAAGTGGTTTTCACTCTGGTTTCCACTGCAGTAGGGTTAGGGCTGAAGTCCATGCAATGGACCAGAAGTACAAATCATGTAACTCTAGAAATTAGTAATCCTCTCTAACATCAACAACACTTTTAGTTAATGTAGAACCTGAGATTGTGCTGCTAACTTACGACAAAGACATAAAATGATGATTTAAGAGCTGTTTTTGACAGAGTAGTCACTCACCTTGATTGACAGGTCCTCTCCACCAAGGGCGACCATGACTTTGATGGGTGGGAGGGTCCTGCTGGCCTCGTGGGTCTCAATGGTTGCCCTCATGGCGTTCTACAGAGAGGAAACAGGGAGGTTGATCAGTTGTTGGGCAGCCAGTACGATGGGACCAAAACATCACACATTTAGGTCTACATTTACATTTTACTAAAAGACAGGTATCAGATGATACCAAAGGAAGTTTAACATATTCTATGTTCTTATGTGAGGAAATTTACTTTTGGAACATGAATAAATTTGGGATCAATTTAGCAATCATGGTGCAATATTTAGATCCTAAACACAAACATGAAGTGTTTAAATGCTTTAACTCTGGTTGGTTCTCCATACCAACAGCTGTCGAGGCTCTTGGGTAGTATTTGTTTAGGTGAGTAATGAAGTATTGTTAGAGGGGCATTTTTACACATGAACAATTTTACTCATTATGGCTGGCACTACTCAGCCTGTGAAGTGAAGACAGTTGTAAAATGTCTTCTGGGGTTGTACTTTGTTAAGTCTGCAAAAATAACCTCTAATTCTGTCATAATGATGACACATCAGGGTAATCTTGACTTAAGTGACTACAAAAAGTTTAACTGAAAGCCAGTGTTACAACATTTGAAAGATGTGGGTATTTACAATGCTTACTAAGACACAGAGGTGTTATCGAGTTGCATTGGAAATGTAGGATACAGTGGTTTTTGGAGTTTGATCCATACTACAGACAGAAAATCAGGACATATGTCCCTCAGATTTTTCGAAATCTCTCTCTACCAAGTCCCCAAACTTTATGAAACTGCAATAGTAAATAATTGGAGTGACCCTTTAAGTTATCAAGGAGGCACCTATACCACTGTTTATGATATTACATAAATCCTATGGTTTTTTTTAATCTTCTTTTGTTTTTTAGATTCATTATCATTTATTACCTTGAAGAGTTCAAAGAGCATGTGATATAAATGAGATGGGATGTATGAGATATGGATGGGCTCTCTGATGTTGTTGGCTAGGAGAGAGGGAAAAACAACAGTCAGTGCTCTATGCACACGCACATTAACCAATAATAGAAACTGTGTGTGTGTGTGTTTTGTCACTCTGCTTTGTGTGTGTCTCACCATTCATCTGCCTCAACTCCACCTCTGGTGCTCCCAGGTAATACTGCTCACATAGCAATTTAGCACTCTCATAGGCATCTAGAGAGAGAGACAGAAAGACAAATCAAGTGTATTATTTGTCCTGTATGAACCTGAATGGACATAAAAACTAACAGATGTGATAAATACATTATTATAATTATTATAACAAATGTTAAGGCTGATAAGTTTGCTGAATCACAATCGGCTGCTCTGACTCTTTCTGTTCAAACTCTGAAAATGTCCCAAACTGGATGAGCAGTGTGTCATCTCTGTCCCATTTACAGACTTGCTTCATTTGATGATGTGAGGGGTTCTGTTCCTCTACCAGAGAAGCACAATAATAACTAAAAAAAAGTTTTGTTGAAATTATTGACTGTGAAAATACATTTTGGAACTACTAAATACAGTAAATTAAAATAAGACTTTTTCTTTTCTGTTTTGTTGTCCTGTGATATATACTGTATACTGTACTGTATCTATCGCTGTATACTGCCAAATTAACACACATTCTTCAAAATTGAAATCCTGGATGGAAGGTCAGTGATCAGAACATCAGAGCAAGTGTCAGCTGATATATACCTAATTACCAATACAACAAAGAACCTGTGACAACCTCTCTATCTCTTCTTTTTTCTTACCTCGTGCGACCTCTGTCACATCACATATGGAGTCAATGCAGCCAATGGTGTTGGGGTGGGCGGGATTTATGTTGCCGTTGAAGACAAGAGCTACAAGAAAGAAGAGGAAATCAACTACCACTAGCAGTAATAGTTCATGAGGTTTAGTAGATTACTAGAAGTTTATGAGCTATCGTATAAGGAGACATTAAGAAGGAATGGCAGATTAATGGATGGGTGGGGGTATTTTGGTCATTGGAGGATGATTTCCCCCCTTAAAATCACCTACTATTTATAACAGGTTGATACAATGTGAAGTAGCTGGAAGTGTATGTTTAGTTGAGGAGGTGCTCACTGTGCTGGTTGATGAGCATGCGGATAGAAATGCGGCTAGTGTAGAAGCGGTCCAGGAAGTACTGGATGTTGTGGTCCGTAACGGCGTCCTGCTGGCCAAAGGCGTCTTTGTATTCAATTACTCCTTGAGCCATGGTGGGGACCACCTCGTTGTGCCGATTCCTGATGGCCTCCAAGACGTCCACAAACCTGGGATTTGTGAGTGGAGGAGGGCAACAGAAAGAAGAGGGGAGGACAGACAGGACACGTGCAGAAGGTTAGGTTAGAAAAACAAGAAATTTAAAGGACATTATCTTGTCCACTGTTTTGTATGTGTTGCACTCACTTCCCGAGGACACTATGGTCATCTGGGTTCTTGTCCTGAAATTCCAGGATTTCTATCAGGCTCTGGATGTACCTGAGAGAACACAGACAAAGGAGAGTCCCTGACTGTCACAGCATACTGTACCTACTGTCAGGAGATAGTGGTACTAGAGCATGGTAGACACACACATCCACAACCCTGCTACAGCATTGCAGTATTACCAGCACATTCCACAGGGGGAGCAAGCCAGAAACACAGAGAGAGAGTGAAGAGAATGTAAACACCACCATCCATCACAGTCCTGACATGCGGTTCGAATGTGTGTGTGTGTGTGTGTGTGTGTGTGTGTGTGTTGACACAATTCAAAGAAATGTAACTCTGGTTCCCTGAAGCGACCCACCACCAGCAGCTGCTCTTGTGTCACGTGCTTGGTGCCATCCTTTAAAAAAAAGATCAGAAGCCAAAAGAGAGAACTTTGTTTTGATACTGTTTGGTTTCATGTTGATGCCTGCTGTCATTTGCATTAGGCAGACAGAATGCTGCCAATTCTCCTTCTAAATAGATAGGACTTTGAAGCCCGTAACAGACATAAAAAGAGCTACCAACTTTGAATTGTCACGTGTGTTGTCTCCTAATCAACAAGCATTAAAATATGCCTTGTACTGCACTCCAGCTTGCTAGCTACCAAACAAACTTGCACTGCTAACATAGTTTGAAGGCTAGATAAATAATTTGACACGTCAGCTATTTACTTAGCTAAACAGACAGCTAGTCAACTATAGCTAATTAAAGCTTAAAATGGAAACGTCAACAAGTTATATAACATGACGCTTATTCTTCAGTACATCTATGAACAAAATACTGTCTGTATAGTTGTTCAGGTTGTGCCTGTTATGCACTACCATTACATTCGAGTCATGGAGGCAAATATGTAATTCTGATCCTTGCGATCCTTGAAAAACCCAGAATGTGGTTTAACAAAAATTAACTCTACAGGAGATCTACTGTAAGATATTCCCTGAATCCCCAAAGACTAACATCTGGATGCACAGATATTGTGCCTCTTTTCACTGCTCCAAACAAAAGGCTATGACATGTCTCTTTGCTCAGTTAGTAAAGCATGAACTAAAATGTAAAGAAGTGTTCCCGAGTCCATGTAGTAATATCCTCAAACATCCCAAGATCAGCAACATTACAACGGGTGATGCCCAAACCACTCTGTAAGAGTGTCTAATTCAACTGAGTACAATCTTTTAATATCTTCCACTGCTACTGTTTTCTTGGGAATGATGCTGGAAGTGTGACTTTGTTTATCACTTTGCTACTCAGCAGTGAGGCTGCTGTTCTGAATGTGCTGTCCCCTTCAGCTGCAACAACAAGCAGGCAGGACAAGGAAAAAGAAGAAAAAAGGCGGGGGTTAGAGGGGAAACTAGGACAAAGTTCAGCCACACTCCCTACTCCTCCTCTGTAATGTAATCTCTGATACAGTGCAGTGTTGCCATGCTATTCATAGCTGCTGGATTAAAAACATTGCAACTCTTAAAAATGTGGAACTGCTCTGTGAACAAAATGAAAGTTGTGAAAGTGTTTCACAACTCTGAAGGGTGCTGTCTGCACTTGTCTGCACTGCATCTTAAGGGAAAACATGAAAGCCTCAAAGGGTCGGTAAGTTAATAAAGAAGTAATTTCAAATGTCAGTAGGTTTTCTGAACACATATTGTAGTAGGCACCTTTTGTAAAAACAAAAGAGTGATATGTAAGGTAAATTAGTAAACAAGTCAGTCAGTCAATCACACTTTCTATTAATCAATAAGCCAATCATTCAGTGAGTATTCAGTAGTCTCTATGTCTCACCAGCTCCTGACTAGGTGGACAGAGGGCGTGGCCAGCAGTCGGTCAGGCAGCAGGTTGATCTCCTTCATGATGTTGGCCAAACGGACAGCAAGCTCCTGACGAAGGAACATGAATGATGTGCGCTCACAGGCATTGGTTGAACCTGGAGAATAAAACAGCATAAAATTACAACTCAATACAAAAGGTTACAAGATTAAACCTTACAGTATGTTTCAGTTCATTTTAAAAAAGCAAGGCCCTCCCCGGGGTTATTAATGCTTTTCATTTGAACCATCCTCTCTACTGAAAAAAGGTGCAGCATCATCCCCATAACATGTCAGCATAATATAACAGTGTCACATTGGCACCACTGGTTTAATTGTGTAATCCAATTAAAACCTTACATTAAGTATCTTCAGAGAACGTCTAATGTGGTACCATGATACAGAGACAGTACTGTTGTCTTCTGCACATGTGGCAACCTGATACATGGTCTCTGTAGGTAATTTATTAATGACAACTGTACAGGGGTGAATTTTTATATAACTTGCTGTGTTTAAAATACATAAAGTCTATGCATAACTAAGGGAGTGACCACTTTGACTGACAGCTAATTCAGCAAATTCAAGTCACTGAACTTGAACTCTCTGGTATTTTTGTGATGGTTGTCCCGTCTGCTTTCATGCAAATATTGGATAAATAACATGGCTTATTGTGCAGTTAATCGTCCTCACGACTGGCTGTGCTACCTTCGCCTAAAAGAAAAATGACAGTACCCTCCTCTTTTCACACCCCCTATCCCCTTAATAATTTGATCACTGTCCCTAACAAAAGTGGCCCTGGTCGCTTCTTTGTGTTCACGGCCGTGCGTGTTTTTTAAATGATGAAACAAGTTGCTTGTGTTTCCTCCTCTTGCTGTCACAACATGGCGGTAGACCTAGAAGTTTGCTCAGTGTTGGATGGTTTCAAACCAAACCAGCTCCACATAACGGAGGTGCCGCCTCTGTTTTTCTTGGTCTCCCTGTCTGCTTTCGACCATAGACTGTATAAAATGGGTTCCAACACTCCACGCGTATCTTGTCAGTCAAAACAGGCTACAGCTCCAACCTTTCATCACCATATGTTTCGCTGGTTGTCTCTTTATTGATAGCTTAGCTTAGCCTAGCATAACTATAGCCTTTTTTATAGGCCACCCCTTTTACCACAAAGGCAGTGATAGTGAATATGTTTTCCATTTTACCGACTTTGACACCGGGATACCACCCAGCCCTACCATCAACACACTGGGAATCAACAAAGCGTCACTGGAGGTCTGACGTCACAGCACCCTGACAGCATGTGACTAACAGCACATTTCCTTTCAGTGATGAGCATAAACTGTATAAAACATGAGGTGATGAGGTGAGATGGTGAAATCAAACCAATGAGACAACTTAGGACACTCTGTATAACAGGTCTGCTCTTCTTTGTCTCAGTGCCCTTCCTGATTTACTGCACAATAGATAAAGTGATACACAGATTGTAGCAGAAAGAGGCAATTCAGTGTCAGGCATTTTATAGCTGCAACACATATTATTTCAGTCTTATTTGTATGCAGTATCTGAGGGACGAATAAAGGTTTATCTTATGTTATAAATATACTTGAACTTCAATTCAAGCCAAATATAAACAATAAAATAATAGCAAAAATACGGTCATATAGCATGTTGTATATATTAGTACAACCAGGACTGCTCCCAGTACACTACACACCAAATTAGTTCATTACATTGTGCAATATTTTATTTGTATGTATCTCTTGTTCTCTCTAGTGTATATATGTTCATATTTCTTATATTTCTCTTGTTAATTTGTTAATACCTTTTAACCTTGTTTAAATTGTTAATGCTTTTATATTTCTTCTAGTTCATAGTAATAATAATATATAATAATAAGATAGTTTTGTTTATATTGTTTATTTCTTATTTATCTACTGCTACTTTACTGATGCTCCTTTCTATTAAGCTATCCTCTTTGCTGCTGAAATTTCCCCGTTGTAGGACTAATAAAGGAATATCTTATAGATAGATAGTTCTTAAATAAATAAAAGACAAAAGAATCGCAAAATCAATGGAAAACATGTCGGGGATCCGCTTGCACCTTGTAAACACAGTGACAATAGATACTCACCGAAATCCAGGAACTGCTTCATTGACAGAGGAGAAGGGGAAAACTTGGAGAAGTGGTCGACGTGTTTGGGCACGTTGGCCAGTGCTGCAGCCTTCATCAGAGACCGGACAAACTTCATTTTACTAGTCATCATTTACCAAATTCAAAACCAGGACATGGACATGAGACGTAAACTCTGCTGGCATTTGAGGAGTTTGCTGACCGTTAATAACGTTCATCCAAGAGAAGCTAAAGTCTGCAGTACTGCACATGACACACTTACTTATGAGGCACGCTCAGCCAATGGGAGAGCGCGGTGGGCGGCGGCCAGCGAATCGGATTCCAGGAATCCCACCTACTTGTACTGTAGGAAGATGGTAAACAAGGATGCGTGAGTGCGTGTGCGCATGTGGCAGGTCATGTCGGGTGTTACGTAACGTTTTCTCCGTCTGATAAACAGCGTGTGTATTTATGCCTTCAATCGTCACGTCACCACAGAGTATGAAAGCAGACAAGCCACCACCACTTGTTAGTGATGTTCGATACCACCGATTTCCTTTCCGATCCGATATGGAGTAAAATTCAGGCTGGTATAGACGATACCGATCCGATACCGATACTTTGTGTACACCTGTGTCTGGTAAATCTAAAAAAAAAAGTGTATTTCAAATCATAGCGTCACAAAGAATACAAGACGTCAGAGTAATTTATTCATTTATTTACCGTTTTTCCACAAACATACAAACCGCGTCTTGGTTGTTTGTGGAGCTGAAATAGCTCCACACATGCCTCCGTTTACACTCTGCTCTTGTATCTACAGACTGAGACTGAGCGACTGACTGACTGAGCTGCGCTTACGCAATACGCACTTACCCAGGCGGAAGAAAAAGTAGTTCCCACCAACCGCATATCATTTAGACAAGATCTCAGTAGTTTAGTTACTTTCCACTGTGTTCCTGTTAATGATATACATTACCTAAAATGACTGAAGTATCAAAATTATCCATATTTTGATTTGAGAATCGATTTTAGAGCATAAAGATCTGGTATCGGAGGTATCGATATTTCAGTATCGATCTGCACATCACTACCACTTGCACACTACAGAAGGAACAATAACAACGCCCTCTTTACATAGAAGTAATCACAATACAGTTACAAAGTGCTTTTAAAGATTAATAATAAATAAATAAAAATGGACTATCCCTTTTCAACAATTGCTTCATTATTATGGTGGAGTGGTTTGTATTTCCGACACGTCATTCAGGCTGGGGGAGCGTGATCTGTTTTATTTGTTACTATATTACTATTATTTTGTTACTAATTCTTACTAATCTCTTTTTTAATTATTTTTAATTATTTTCACGGGTTTGTGTTCCTGAATGCTCAGTTCAACATCTCCACCATAGTGACAGTGTTTGAGCTGGCGTTTTTTCTACAATGTTTACTTCCGTGTCTGGGGCCTCCGGGCTCAGCCAAGGCCCTAGGCCCTATCGGGATCAGCTGTCCCCGAGAGGTAAAGAGGAGACAAACCAGGCAGCCAGCTGTGTCCCACACAGTGGAGAGATGGTCCGACGAGGCTGACGAGGCTCTCAAGGACTCACGGGGACGACATCCACGGTCTCACTGACTCTCCCTGTTGCAATCCCCCTCATCGGCACCTCAAGTGGACTGTTCCACCCCCACCTCCCCTCCTACAACTCTAAGCTCACAGCCATCTCCCACTGCTCAGTAGAGGTGTGCGATACTGCAAGAGTTGGTATCGATCCGATACCAAGTAAATACTGGGCCAGTATCGCCGGGGGGGGGGTGCGAGTGAGATCGAGGAAGCGGCGAGTCCGGGGGGCACCAGCGCATACAAAAGCGAAAACAAGAGCGAAAGTGACTGACTGAGTGAGTATCGATCTCACAACGCCAGTATCGATCCGATAGCGATACCGACTTGGTATCGATACTATCGATATTTGGATCGATCCGCCCACCTCTACTGCTCAGCTCATCAGCTCAACCCACCCACTCACACCCATCAGCACACAGCCCACCTGCTCCAACCAGACCCTCACAACATTTCAGGTGAGAAGTCAGCTCAGGAAGACCAAGGCAAGAAAGGCGGGTCCGGACGGCATCAGTTCCAGGCTCCTGAAGTCTTGTGCGGACCAGCTCTACGGGATTGTTGAGCACATCTTCAACCTGAGCCTGAAGCTGGGGAGCATGCCACAGCTGGGGCCAGTATCTTGCCCAAGGACACTTTGACTGCAGGGGCCAGGAATCAAACCACCAACCTTCAGATTGGTGGACAACGGCTCTACCTCCTGAGCTACAGCCGCCCCATGGACACACACAGCACTCTGTTGCACATGAATACTGGAGGAGATGTAGGCTACAGTTGAACTTTGTTGATGAAGTTGTTGCAAGAGCATCAATCCCTTTTTCAAAAGTGAGAAAATGAAATGCAGTTACTTATACACACATAATTGCTTTGCAGAACTATAGGCATAGTTTGCTTTGCAGGACAGTTGGTCAGTACCGGCTAAGGTTAGAAGCCATTCCTCGGTCTGGTTGTTCAGAACTCTGGCTGGCTGATCGTGGCTTGTGATAGATGGTCATTGCAGTCAAAGCAGAGAGGACCCAGAAAGTGCACTTTGAAAAAGTTGAGGTCTTGCGGACAGATGTGAAGGAAGGCATGAAAATCTTATACTTAACTATCATTGCTTCCTCCCTCTCTCTGTGTTGGATTTTTCATGGAGACTGAGTGGTTTGGAAAATAGGTTACGACTGCTCAGTCTGAACTTTTGTTGGCCATGGAGCAGACACTGCTATGTGATGCCAGCACAGTCTACTAAAGGCCCAGATAGTGGTTTAAAAACACTTACCTCTATTCAGAAGATATTTCATATGAACATATTCTGTCTGTTGCACAATACAAAACTTTTTCAATCTGTTTCTCAAGTTGTAACTATGTTACCTAATTCAGGCACACAGAAATGACAATATCCTTGCTCTTTTTGTAATACACAGGCAAAATATTTACACATCTGTATGTATTGTATGAAAATGTAGAATATTGGAGAGCACCAAATGTCTGATAAATTGCATTAATATTCTCCTACACAGTATTGTTTTTATGTGTTACCAAGACATTGTGGTCCTACAGTGCCACCTTGTGGTCTGTTCCGCTTTTATTTTGAAGAGCGCGTTTTCTTTTCTGATGTTTTGGGGGGGGGTTTGTAATGCCAAACTTCCCGATTCCTTTCTCTTCACAATGTCGTGCTCATGCATCGCCAGAGGAACGGTAAAAACTGTGTAAACACATTAGTTATTCATCATATTCATCTGAATGCTTCGAGGAAAGAGTTTAAATTGTGATTTACCCCATTATTTTTTGTATTGATCGTAGCTCTGAACTGTGAGGTGTGTGTATATCGAGCTAGAGAGCATGCTAGCCGACAGCTGACACTTTAATTAGCGCCCTTGGAGAGTGGAATGAGGTATGGAAATGTAAAGTGTATTGTTGTCAGATGAGTGACATATTTTGTTTGAGAAGAAAGAAAATATTGTTTTATTTGTTTATGAGTAAAACTGTGTACTTTCTGTGAACAATAGCTATATATTGTATTTCATTTAAAAGAAGCATGATACAATTGTTATAATAGGTTTAAAATATTTCATTTCATATTTCATTGTCATTATTTGGTTAAAATTATTTGTATTGGGCGTAAACATCATTAGTATGTGAACATGATTTATGTGTGAATTATTTGTGAAACTACAGTGAAGCATTTTGTATTTCTTCTGTTTTATTCTGTAGTTTTCACGGTGTTCAAGGTGCTTATGGTGCATGATGCTCGTCGAGAGTAAAGAAATAGATCAACACCTGTTTGAAACTCTCTGCGTCTTCATTAATAAATCCAAGAGGCCGCTATAATACCAATTTAACTAAGTGTAAAATTTTCAATTTTGGTTCACTTTGTAGAATGTAAGTGTAGCTGCCGGTCATTCATAACTCCACGAATCGACTGATGTTTCAACGAGCTTTTATTTCTTCATAGAAGATAATTGACACACTGTGAAAATTACGAGAAAACATACATTCATGTTACAATACAAAATGACGAAATCATAATAT